>VZQC01009175.1:2446346-2472130 GCA_009823505.1 Rhizomys pruinosus | reverse complement strand
AAAAAAAAAAAAAAAAGGAGCTGGAGAGATGGCCTAGCAGCACCGACTGCTCTTGCAGAGGACCAGGGTTTGATCCCCAGCACCCACATGACGGCTGAGAATCGTCTGTAACTCCGATTCCAGAACTCTAGTTCCAGGGGAATCCGACGCCCTCCTCTGACCTCTGCGGCATTGCACGACATGGGTGCACAAACCCACATGCAGACAGTACATTCATACACATAAAATAAATAAATAAATAAAATTTTAAAAAAGAAGAAATAATTAAAAAAAAGAAATATAAAAATAATGCCTTACAAATAGTAAATGATTTGCCCAGGCTACATGATTAACATGTGGCAGAATCAGGACACAGAAGGAGTACTGTGAAATATTCTGGCTGCAAAAGCAGACATCTCAGATAGGCCCCTCAGAGAGTGCTGGTGGTGAGTGTCCATGATGAAGCTTCACTGGTTAGTGATCCATCTGACCCGTGCATGGTGGGGAAGAGGCCAGGGCACCAGGAAACAATCTTAGAATAAGGAAAATGTTTCCCTGTGTTCATGATGGAGACTGGCAAGGAGAAACTCTCTGGGGTGGTGAATACCCACAAGAGGCTGATATTTATGGATGTTCTCCAGTCAATCACCAAGACTCCAAGACCTCCTTAAGGAGTCAGTGCATAACCATCATGCCATTAGATGCTTTATGAAGCTAAACAACTGAAGGTCTTTGCTTTTAAAGGATTTTAGTGCAGTAGGAACTGGACCTGACTGGATGCTGAATGCAGATTTTGCATTGATTCACTTGGTAAAAGTGATTTGTTGTGTTGTTGTTGTAAATGTTTGCTTCAGGTTTATTTGTTTTTGGTTTTTTTTGTTTTGTTTTGTTTTGTTTTTTTAGTCTTTTTGAGACATGGTCTCCCTGTAGCCCCCAGCTGGTCTGGAACTCACTACATAGACCAGGCCGGCCTTGAACTCACAGAGATCTGCCTGCCTCTGCCTCCTGAGGGCTCATATCAAAGGTGTGCACCACCACAACTGGCCCCTTGCTTCAGTTTTGTGTTCTGTGCTTGGATGCTTTGTATAAGAGTTGGCATTGTTGGAAATTCTTAAGCAAAATTGATTTAAATAAAAATCAAGGATCTTAGAACTGTATAGTTGTATTAAAATTGAAAATTACAGAAAGAAGAGACCATCTAAATACCACATACTAGAAAACACAACCATGATTGTAGCAAAAATACCCTCATTTAAAAAGACATACTGTAGTACATTATAGTCCTCATTATATAATAATTTGATAGATTAAATAAAGCAGGCTATTCTCCCTGTTCCCAGGAAGTAGTCCAGAGGTTTGTTATCCAATAAACTGCTGTTCCCTACAGAGCTGTCTTGGTTAGTGGTAACCATCATACATTTGGTGCCAGGACCCAAGAGGAATGCTTGGGTCTCCTATGACCCGGTCCCTCCTCCTGAACCAAGCTGCAGACAAGACGCTCTTGTGACACGGATCATGTTGCCTCTGCCAGCTCCACTACTCACTACTTCAGGCTCGACATTACAGGTCCATCTTCCCCACTACTTTCCTCTGTCCCACTGGCTCTCTGACAGAGTTCAGGTTACTGCTCCACTCAGGGAGTGGCCAATCTGTTTCTCCGCCTTCTTTCCCCTTGCCCTATCCTCTCCTCTCCATCTCTTGCTTTCCCTCCCTGGGGTGCTTTCCTTCCTGGAGGTCTCCCCCTCTTCCTGGAGGTGTTCAACTCAGCTTCAAGTCATACAGGTGCACCATACTTCTTCCTGTACCCTGCTGCAGGTGCCTTTCTTGTCCTCTGGAAGCCTTGGCAAGTGACTTGGATGCTATCTTGCTCAAGACGGGCATCATGACAGGGATGCCTCTCATGGGTTCCCTGGGAAGACCTCGCCCTCCCCTTCCTCATCCTGGGCTTGGAAGGAACCCTGGCAGATTCTCACCCATGTAGAGGATCAAGTTCTGGCAGCTTCCCACTGGGCCCTTGTCCTACCACCTCCTCCTTTCCCTCTTCCCTGTTCTGGCTAGGAAAGCTCTCTACCTCATTCTTTTACCAGTCTAAGGATTAACTTGGCTCAGGGGCTCCAACTGACCCCCACTGGGCCATTGTCCAATGGTCTCTCTCCCTCCCTCCTTCTCTACCCACTACGAATGAGTGTTCTCTGATCCCTGGCTGACACTATTATTTTCCCTTCTCCCATTCTCTCGCTCTGGCCTTATTTTCATGTTCTTGGCAGGATACAAAGTAACCAAGGATTGAGTCCATGTTTCATTATTGGGCAGTCATGTAGGTTCGGAAACAAAATAGTCCTCCAAGTATCCATCTGTGATCCAAAGCTATTAACCCTCATAATAAACATCAAAATAGTTAACATCAGGGGAACTTTGGGGTCCTAAGCATCATATTAAACTCCTCAGTCTACTTTCTTATTTGATCTTCTAAACAGGTCTTTGAGACAGAGGAGAGTGTAAGAGAAAAAAGAAGATTTGAAAGGCTTTTGATCAACTTTACAAAACCAATACATGGAAAAACCAATATTTGAACAATAATGTGTGCTTTTGCCCCACATCTAACACTGCTCCTCACTGAGGAAAACAACAAGAAAAAACTAAATTGTGGTTATAATTCATTTAAATATTGGAACTATCCATTAGATCCCGGTTGGTACCTCAGTAGGCACTCCAGAAGAAAACAATGACCACTGCTCCCCAAGAATCCATCAGGAGCAAACAGTTGAGGGGAAGGGCTGTGGCTACCTCCCCAATCCACGACTGGCTGCTGATGGGCTTAGTCTTGTGCATAGGCCCACAGCGGACAGTCATGGCTGCTGGAGGTCATGACAGCATTGGCTGCGCCACACTCAGAAGACATTATTTCACAAACTTTTCTCATCTTGTAGCTCTTATGTTCCTGTGATCCCTGAGCCTTACTGCTGTAAATGACCTGTTTAGGACTGAACACTCAGCCATCACTTATTCTGAGCACCTAGTGGTCACATAGATGAACCTAGTTAAACTCAGTAGATCTCAAAAACATGTTGGGAAAGAAAGGAGTTAACATGGGCGAGAGGCCGATCAGAGAGAGTGATAGCAAGCAAAATACACTCCACACATACATGTATGAAACTGTCAAAGAACGAGTTCAATAAAAATTATAAACATGTTTTAAAATTGGAGTAATTATTTATTAGCACAGACATAATATGTTTTATTCCTTGTTGCAACTGGTGTTACTAACTTGGCTATAACTTTGAAAATTATCAGATCTAGAAATTACTTTATCCTTGAAATCTAAATTTTCTATAGCTTATATTCAAGAGAATTGTACAAAAACTGCATATATAAAGTCCATGACTTTAGTTAAATGCACACTGATTTAATTCTCCTAATTCTAAATGTCTAATTTGAAATAGAGATAATGAAATTGTGAAAAGTTTAGATTGATAAAACACCCAGGATTATAATGGGTTCGCATATATTATCCCCAGAGTAATTAGGCTAGGGAATATTTTAATGCTACTCTAATGTCTAGAACTTACTATTTTTTCTATAATAAATGTTTAATTTTTAATGGACAAAGTGTGCATTTCAAATGATATTTAGTATCATTTGGGATTGTGAATGGTAGTACTATTATTATAAGAAAAAAAATGAATAAATAGCCAATCCATTGTATCAGAAGAAACAACTTACAGCTGATTTGTCCTTGTCTCAATAAGTTTCTGAATGGTGAAGTCATTCGAAAAGGAGAAGACCTTGGTGCCGCACCCTCCCCAGATGACGTTTCTCTCTGTTGAATTCATGGACTCGCTCAAGCACATCAGGGGCGTGCTGACATCACCTATGCGTAGCGTCTTCAAGGGGACAGCACCTTTACACTTGCCAGAGAGAGGGACACAGCAAACTGAGTACTGTGTATGGCAATGTAATCGTGTGCAAGTTTTTACATTACAGAAGTGCTTTTCCTTTTTAAATAATTAAGAGATATTAAAATAAAACTTCAAACACACGTTTCAAATTTTCTATAAAAACAGGAGTCAGTTAAAGTGACATTCAAAGCAGAATCTTCATAATCTCATCATTTCCTGTGAAGGTTATACAAGAGACAACCTAGTGGTTAGAATCTGCTTCTGTGTCTCTTTAGATAAGAAGGACTTGGGATCGAGAAATACGAAGAGGTAGAAGTTGAATGAATTGATGGAAGCACAGATGAATTAATGTCTAGAGTCTCAAAAACAGAAAGTTAAATGGTATCTTAATGCTGCAGAAAAAGTTAAGGGTATGCCAGATTTGTGTGTGTGTGTGTGTGTGTGTGTGAGAGAGAGAGAGAGAGAGACAGAGACAGAGACAGAGACAGAGACAGAGACAGAGACAGAGACGGAGATAGAGAGACAGAGAGAGACAGAGAGATAGAGAAAGACAGAGACAGACAAGGAGGAAAGGAGGGAGGGAAGGCAAGAAAGACATTGGGAATCAAAACCAAGGCTTCCTGAAGCTAATCCCTTTTCTACTGAGAAGAGCTAAGCCTGCAGCTGCCACCCAACAAGGTGGATTTCAAAAGAAAGTGTATTTGGTTTTTTTCTACAACGTTTTTATAAAGAAAATCTACCTCACTCATAGAAACTGACTTTTCTCTTCTATCATTACAAATAAGATTTCATTTGCTGTTATATTGAGTTGATTCCTATAAGTCACAGAGGCAAGTAGCAAGTATTTTCAGAGAATCTATAACATGTGCAAGACTTGAAACAGTCAAAGGATAAAAGGCAGAATGTAGGAGGCCATGCTAGGTATCAGGGAGCCAGTAATGACATATAAGGTCAGGGAGATATCCAAATCAAAGTATTTAAAATATTTTTATGTGAAATGAATTCAACATTTACCTTAACTGTCTTATCTTCAAAAATCACTAAATTACCATCAGCAGTTCCCACCAAAAGAAAATTTTTTTGTTTGCTGAAATTAAAAAAAGAAAGTCAGAATTATTCCAAAATAACCTTTATGTTGACTAAGATAGATCTGAAGTTCTCCCAGCTTGACTAAACTTTAGCCAAGCCTCTGTCTGACTCCTCTCCATCCTCCCTTTCCTTAGAACATTGGCCTCAGGATACCTGCAATTACAAATTCTGTTTCTTTTGAAGTATAAATCTCATAGGAGAGCCTTTCCCAAGGGCTTGAGAATTAGCATCCAATTAGTATGCAATTATCAAGAGACATATGCACCTATTTTCAGATCTCTGGGGGAGAGTAGGAACTTACCTTAAGGGGAAATTAGCAAAGACAATGAAATCACATTAACAACTCCCTACCAAGGACAGCATCCTCCAGCATCCTCCAGCATGATACACAACATGCTTAACACTGTACCTTCTCTGGGTCACTGGAATTGGGGTTTGATATCTTTCTCCTGCTATGATAGCTTCAAATAAAATCCTCTTTGCGTCTTTAACTCCATCCAGTGAAATTTTTCCTTAATATCCAAACAATTTCAACTCTAAAATTGTCAGTGCCATTTTACTTCAGGCACCAAAATTGTACTCATATTTTCTATTCCTTTTTTCTAGTATTGACTTAAGCCAGAGAAGCTTATCTGCAAGTATAATCTTTTTGTTTGTTTGGTTGGTTTTTTTATGACAAGGTCTCCCTTTAGTCTCAGCTGGCCTGGAGCTCACTATGTAGACCAGGCTGGCCTTGAACTCACAAAGATCCCCCCGCCTCTACCTCTGCCTCCCAAGTGCTGGGATTAAAGGCATGCACCACCATGCCCAGCTTTGCAAGTATAATCTTAATGGCTCCTAGAAACTGTCTTGTCACAAATAGTACAGTTACCAACCTATGACTTATGCCTGAAATTCTGTTGTTTAGATATATTGATTATGAGCTTAGTATTAGGGTATTTAGGTACATTTCTTTGGGATAAGATCACTATAAATGAAAAAGTTAAGTCATTTTACCCACATTACCTACTAACAGCTTATACATTTAATAAAAAGATATTACTTTTATATATTTATGGGGGTTGTACACCTGCTATGGCGCAGGTGCAGAGGTCAGAGGACAGGTTGTGGGAGAAGATTCTCTCCTACTCTCCCCCTCGCATGTGGGTCTCATGGGGTCAGGCTTCCTGGCAAGTGCCTTTACCTACTGAGGAATTCTGTGGGCTCATTTTTTATTTTTATTTTTAAATCTTCTAAATTTCTTCCTAAGTGGTAGTTAGCAAGCTAATCTAGTGAGGTATTTATGTATGTATTCAAAGAAAGAATGAATGTACATTCATCCTTGAAGAGGTCCTACCAAGGTAAGTTGACTGAGGAGAGCAAAAGTAGAGCCACAGCTGCCCCTGAATAATGCCTTAACTGTACCTGCCTCAGCTAAGCCGCCTATTGAGAAACAAGAAGAAGTGTGAACCAATGAAAACCAGCTAAAGCCAGACAGTCTTTGCTGATGTAATAATTTTGCAAATGATTAAATCACCTAAAAGTTATATATAATTTCCTTCAATTAATTGGCAACCATACCTCTGCTTGGAAAAGGAATTGCAATACAAACAAGTGACAGAATCGGTCATCTTTTCAAGGGTGTGCCTCCTTGTTTCATCCTCGGTGTTGACAACCAGGAGAGTCCCAGACTGTGTCCCACACACAATCCAACTTTCTTTTTCAGCAGGAATATGCACCAAAGCCAAGCACAATATTCTACTATCAGTAACTACCTGTCAGGAAAAGAAGGTGAAATCTAAAAAACTGGATTTTAAGTGACCATATCAAGTATAGAATGAAAACATTCTTGAATCTTGTTTCTTTCATGTACATAGTTTTACATGCAATGCCTGTTCTATTCAATTTTCAACAATAAATTATTTATCTGGTACTTTTTTCCTATCTAGTTTTAGAATATATATGAAACTAAAATTAAAACTCATTTTTTTACTATCAATTCTTATTTCATCAAAACCATATGAAAGAACTATCCAACCTTAAGCACAGATTTAGGCATGATATTTATTTCAAGGCAACAATCAAAATATATTTTTTATGTGTACGAGTGTACTGTCTGCATGTAGGCTTGTGCACCCCTGTCATGCAATGCCGTGGAGGTCAGAAGAGGGTGTCGGCAGATTCCCCTGGAGCTGGAGTTAAAGATGGTTCTCAGCCACCATGTGGGTGCTGGGAATCGAACCCAGGCCCTCTGCAAGAGCAGTTGGTGCTCTTAACTGCTGAGCCATCTCTCCAGCCCCTCAGGTTATCTTTCAACTCTATGAATATATCTCTGTACCAATTTATTGGTGTATCTCATAGGAGCCATGCCCCAATCTCTTGCTTACCCCCACTGCTGGGAATATTGGCTACTAACAGACCCAGAAATGCAGGGCTTTACTCTCTGCTCAGCTTCGAGCAAATGGCAATTAATGGTTGATTTATATGAGAAAATAAATGTCTTGCTTCTTCCATGTGGACACTTCATGACTATCTAAGGTTACCCTTGCGTGCGGATGCTCAAAAAGTGTGTGGTCTTTGTGTAAGGACACCCGATGACAATGAGACCCCTTGTGTGTGGATACTCTAATGTGGGTCACACTTCAGAGCCTTCAAGGAAAGACACTGAGATTCCATCACTCCGAGACCACATTGTCTGAGTCCCTTCTGTCTTCCTTGACCTCCTTGAAAGCTTGTCACTGTATGAATTACTTTGATAAGAGACCCTGTTTCAGATTCTGTTTTTGGAGATCCTGACCTGACTCAGGTATATAATGTGACTTCACATGCATGTACTGTTTGAAAGGAAAGTTAATGTATAAAACGTGTATATTGGCTTTATTGAATTCTTCCAAAGTAATTTTAACTCACATATGTTCAAATTATTTAAAAATAAGTGTTCTAAAAGATTTCTAATGTAAGGAAAATTCAGATTTACCTTATAAGTGCACTTTTCAGTGTTTAAGTCAAGAAAGGAGAGCTGTCCTTTGTCAGTATGCCCAGAGCCCAGCCAGAGGCTTGTGTTCCTGCTGTTCAGATTTGTAGCAACCATGCATTCAACAACAATGTTCTTAGGTATTGAAATATGTCTCATCAGACAAATTAATTCAGCTGAATTCAAAATGTCGAAGACCTGAGGAAGTTTAGAAGTAACTAAAACAGTACTTGTCAATTAACATTTCCTCTTCAAAATCAAATATAGAACTCAATGTCACAGCTCTACCAAGCAAAGCCTAGACTTCTTAGTTAAACTCTATCCCTGACCATCAAGATTAATAGTGAAAATTACAGACAAAATTACATTTAAAACAAACATATTTTAAACCGTATGTGACATACACAATTGATGAAGCTGGAGAGATGGCTCAGCAGGTAAGAGCATGGGCTGTTCTTGCAAAGGACCTGCGTTTGTTTCCCAGCACCCACATGGCACATAACTACTCTCTGTAACTCTTCTGGCTTCCACTGTCTTACACTTATGTACATGCAGGCAAAACACTCATATACATACAATAAAAATAATCAAATTTAAAAGAATAAAATGAATAAAACACAAGTTTAGAATAACTGGAGGAAACCAGCAATTACATTATGGAAATGTTCACTGTGATAAAATAAGAAATGCAAATATAAAGTTCATGTGACTAGCACTAGTGATAACCAACACTAAAAGCCAAGTGAGACCGACAGTCAACATTGGGCACATTTAGTGCTTTGTATAGAGCTGTTTCTATTTAGGACATTTAAAGGTAAACAAACCTTTGAATATAAATTATGATCCAAAACCAGTAAATCACAACATAATGACCACTTTCATTTTGATTTATCAAAAGTTACTCAAATGTGAAATATACTGACAGTTCTCTTTTGGATAATGCAACAGAAGAGGTATTACTTTGGACAAACTTCCAGCTACAAACTAATTTAAAATGTTGGATACATTTTTAATACATTTAAAACTTGAAAATTATAGGAACACAGACCAATTCTAAGAACCAGACCAACTGCAGTAGAGATAAACTAGAGAGGTTAGCTGAACCCTAAAGTCGAGCTTGTTCTAAAGGCCTAAGGAGACAAAACCAATGTGTAGTTTAGAAGCCTTGTGAAGCCCAGGAGAGAGGTTAGTCTAGAGACTGCTGAAAGCAGAGCACAGCACAGGAAAGTTCTATGCCCATTAATCTGGAACCCCATAAGACTGCATGTGCAGTATGAGCAGGAGAGGAGAGGAAGGCGGTCCATGTTCCCACTGTCACCAGTGTAAAGGAAGGCTATTTTGACCTCCTAGAGAAAGGAGGTATGGAGTAAAGGACCCTGTGGAATTGCTGTTGACACCAGATTCACATCAGATAGGTGTTTCTTAAAAAAAACAGAAACTCTAACCAGGACTTAGGCAATTTGTAATAAGGACCAAAATGTACAGAATGCCAGAAATTATAATTATGACTACTGAAAGATGCTTAACAAGACTTGAGAAAATAGGAAAACAACACACATTCAAGAAGAGGAAGGCTGGAGCTGGAGAGATGGCTCGGTGATGAAGAGCATGATGCAGAGGACCCGAGTTCAGCTCCAAGCCCCTATGTCCAGCAGCTCCCAGTCACTTGTAACCCCATCTCCAGGGGGACCAGAGGGGCACATGAACTCACATGCACATACCTACATGTGAGCATGCATGCACACACACACACACACACACACACACATGCACCCGCGTGCGCGCACACACACACACACACAGTACTGAAAATAAATCTATTTTTTTAAACTTGTATGTCTCTGTGAATGTATGCCTTATGTATGTGGGTGACTGTTAGAACCATGACAGGCATTGGATCACCTGGAACTGGGGTCATGGATGGCCATTAACTGCCATGTGGATGCTGGAATGAACCAGTGATAAACATCTGGCTTAAAGCATGGTCTAATCCATCATAGAGCAGCTAGTGCTCTTAACCAATAAGCTATCTTCCAGTTCCAATGAAAATTAGCTAAAGTAATGGTAACAATTAATAACTCGATGGAAGAAATTTGTGTGTGCATATTTCTACAAATATAATGTTTCTTTTTTTTTTTTTAAATTAGTTTTTATGATGCTTTTGTGCATTCATTCATACATTTTTCAATTCAGTTTCAGCTTATTTCCCTTTCCCTCCCCCCCACCCCCACCCCATCCCAGATCATGCATTCTGCCATAACTTCCTGCATCTTTCTCTCAGTTTTTTTTTTCATTTTTAGCTATAAGTGATAATCATGAGTACAAGCATCCTTCATGCAAAACTTCTTGCAGGCTGGTTGTGCCCAAACACCTACAGCCACACCATCCAGTGGGGGGTGGGGGTTGTTTGTTCAATCAACTTGATCAAATGAGTGTCCAAACTACTGTTTCAAAAATCAGTATGTCAGATCAATGGAGAAGAAAGAAGAGAAACTAATAAATGAAGCTGGAAAATTGACTTCCCATAAAGGAATAACAAAAATATCAACTCTAAGGCTGGAGAGAGAGCTTGGTAGATAAAGTGCTGGTTGCACAAACATGTGGACATTGACTTAAATACCCAGAACCCATATTTTAAAAGAAAAACAAAAACAAAATAAATGCTGGTCTCAGTGGCACTGAAAGGCAGAACAAGCACATCCTGGTGCTCATTGGAAATAGAACCTAGCCTAATCAGCAAGGCCCAAGCCAAAAAAGAACCAGTCTCAAAAGAAAGAAAAGGTAGATGGCATCTGAGAAACAGCAGCAGATATTGTCTTCTAGCCTACACACACTCAGGCACACACACACACACACACACACACACACACACGCACGCACACACATCTGAGCACCTGCACACATACATCTTTCAAAATGTGACCTGAAAAGAAATAAGCATTAAAGAAGACTTAACTTTATCCACAGTAAAAATGAGATAGTTTGTAGCCAGGTGTAGTGGCACACACCTTTAATCCCAGCACTCAGGGGGCAGAGGCAGGGGGATCTTGGTGAGTTCAAGGCCAGCCTGGTCTACATAGAGTTCCAGGCTGAAGCTACAGGGAGACCCTGTCTCAAAAATGCCAGACAGGGAGAGAGAGAGAGAGAGAGAGAGAGAGAGAGAGATTGTTCATTAGGAATACCTCAGTGGAGTAGAAAGGCTAACAGCATAAAAATCAGAAGAGAAAATTTCAATGTAGATGACCAAGAAATAATCAGTACACCATATACAAAAATATCTTCCTGGAGCTGGAGGGACAGTTCAGGGTTAGGAGCACTGGCCGTTCTTGCAGAAGACCTGGGTTCAAATCCCAGCACCTACATGGCAGCTAACAACCATCTGTAACTCCAGTTCCAGGGGATCCCTCTTCTGTCCTTCACAGGCACTGCGTAACACAGATGCACATAAACTAAAAGAATAAATCTTTCTCTCGTATGAATTTTAAGCTATTAATTGAATAGAAAAATGGATAAACAATGAAACAGCATTTTGTAAAAGAAGATATACATTCAAACACATATGTGTGTTCGTCACCTGTATGTATCAGCAATGGTGGGGGTTTGGGGATGTTGCCAGTATTAAATGTAAGTGCCAGGATAGCAGGTTTTATAGGAATTTGCCATTATAACTATTTTAACTCTATGTATGTACACATTAAACACGCATATGATGTTCCACACAAAATATTAACAACTTTTTAGTAGAAATGTACCTGGGCAGAAGTAGGCCGTTCTTGAGGATTTTCTTTCAAACACCTTTTAATTAACTTCTCAACCATAGGCCATGGAGCACAACCATATTCTTTAACTGGATCTGAACCAAAAAGATACAAGTTTTGTACTTGATACATATGAGTCTAGACACTACAATGATTAACACTGATTGCCACAATCATATTTATTATACATTTGCTTATCACAACATTAAAGCTAATTTTGTTAACTTCATCTCTTACTGATATCACAAAGGATATTTTCCTGCCTGTTATCCCAGCACTTAGGAGGTAGAAGCAGGATGATCTGAAATTTGAGGTAAGCATCGGCTACATAGCAAGATTAAAGAAAGCCTGTACTATGTGACATCAAGTCTCACCCCCCACCAAAAAACAAACAAAGATGTCTTGATTTTCAATGGCCAAAAGAGAGATACAAAAACCAAGTGAATAAAATAAAAGAAATGTTATTTGATTTCTGCATTTATTTATTTATTTATTTATTTATTTATTTATTTATTTATTTATTTATTTATTGTCNATGTCTTGATTTTCAATGGCCAAAAGAGAGATACAAAAACCAAGTGAATAAAATAAAAGAAATGTTATTTGATTTCTGCATTTATTTATTTATTTATTTATTTATTTATTTATTTATTTATTGTCTTTTTGAGACAGGGTCTCCCTGTAGCCCCAGCTGTCCTGGAACTTACTCTGTAGACCAGGCTGGCCTTGAACTCACAAAGATCCGCCTGCCTCTGCCTCCCAAGTGCTAGGATTAAAGGCGTGCGCCACCACGCCCGGCGATTTCTGCATTTAAACTGGACTTTGGAAAATACTTTTGCACATATAATAATAGGCTTCTGTGAAAGAACTTTCTTTGATACTCAAAGCAAGCAAGCATTGAACACTCTCTTCTCCACAGTTGGTTTGTGCACATTTAATTGCTAAGAATGCATTTATTCAGGTGGGTGCAGGATAGGGACCAGGGTATTTTCACTGGAAAGCTAACTGGTAAAATAGGTAATAGGACCAAACGGCATTTCCTTTTGCCAGTGTGTAAAGGGCTCCAAGAGGAGGAGCCAACACCATCATCCTTATATCACTGGGACTGGACACGCAGAAGAGCTTCTCAGATGACTGCATAATCCCAGAAGTAGCAAAATCATTTTTAAAATTATTTTATTTTTTATGTGTATGAGTATTTTGTCTGCATGCATGTAAGTGCACCCCCGCTATGCAGAAGCCAGAAGAGGGCATCAGATCCTCTGAAACCACAGTTACTGATGGCTGTTAGCTGCCATCTGGGTGCTGGGAACCAAACCTAAGTCCTCTGGAAGAGCAGCCAATGCTCTTAGTTGCTGAGCCATCTTTCCAGCCCCAGGCTAAATAATTTTAAAGTGATATTTTGGAGTAGGAATGAAGTAAAAAATTAAGGGATTGATTACAAGGTCATAGAATTTCTTGAAACTATGAGATACCCATTCAAAATGAGGATTGATCTCATTAAATATCCACTCAGTAATTCTTATTAATATTTATAGCAAAAATTATTATTATAAATAATTCAAGATTCCTTCATGAGTATGAATTATTTTGCACCAAGGAAATGAAAATATCCCAGACTAATGTGCACATGGCATCTCTGATTAGAACTAGAAGTCACCAAGCCTGGGTTCTAAGGGCAATTTTCCTTTCCTTGAGTAGACTCCTAAACTATACCAATACTCTGGATTTTGTTAAGTCCAGAATAGCTAGGTTTTCCATGTGACTTTTATTAGTGTCTCACAGGATTTGGGAATATCCATGCATTATGCCAAAGCTATTGTCTTGAAATGAATTAAGGCTGTAGGATTTGGAAATGACACTCTGACATTAAGGAAACATCCTTGCTGTAGAATAAACAGAACTTACCAGGCAATTTTCCTTGTATTGCTAATTCGTCAAACTCATTTGGGAACTTCAAACCCTCCACTATTCTACTTCCAGTTGTCAAAATGTCATAGAGCAGTAAGCCAAATGAATAAACATCAGCCTGCTGGTTATAAATGACATTTCCTCTGGCAACCTCAGGTGCCCGAAAACCTGAAAGGAAACGGATGTATCAATAAATATGCCCAATACCAGGGCCCATTCTTTGGCTGTCTGCCAAAACAGAGAGTCAAGAGGGTGAGCACTGTCTTAGACCACGTCCTCTACAGTGAGAACCTTGAGCAAGTCAGTGCTGTTCCCATGCACTGTGCCCTAGGGTTGATCTCGGAGAACAGTAAATTCTTACAATCCTTGCTGTAAGACCTTACATTCCTACTGTAACAACTTTAATCTTCAATAAGATTACCCTGAAGGATAATATTGATAAGCATGAAATAATAAATTATTAACCAAACTCATAATTAAAGAAATGAAGCCTCATTCTCAATATTAACTATCACCAGGGCAGAGATTTATAAAAGGAGATGAGGAGGCAAGCATTTTTTAGATTGTATTCTAATCCCCTTTAACTTGTCTAAAATCCTAGATATTTTAGGAATTCCAGAACTTAGAATTCCATTCCACCCAATGAGGTTATAAAACACAAGGAGAAGCGCTGGAGCCCAGAGGCAGAGCAGTCGCCCAGCACAAGGGAGCCCTGGGTTTTATCTGTGGTGCCACTGAATCAGTTAATCAATCAATTAAAACAAATCAAAGTCCTTAAAAGTGTGGGGGGGGAGTACGTGTATATGCATTATAGGCAAACATGTCACTGTGTGTAACATATATGCACATGCGCTCTGCAGGTGCATATGTTAGCATGTTGTATGTACATATGTGTTGCAGGTACACATGGCACTGTGTGTGTGGTGTGTATGCACGTATGCTACCAGTCCACATGTCAGTGTGTGTGTATGTGTGTGTGGTATATGCACATATGTGTTACATGTGCACATGTCCGTGTGTATCTGTGTGGAGGCAGGAGGTCAATTTGGGGTGCCCTTCTTACTGCCCTCCACTTTTACCTTTGACTCAGGGTCTCCCAGTAAGCCTGGACTTTGCTGTTTCTCTAGGCTGAGGCTGGCTGCCCAACAGGCCCTGGGCGTCTGCCCATCTCTGCCCCCATTGCAGGGGTTACAGACCTGTCCATGCCACCACACCTGGCTTTTACTTAGGTGTATCCAATCTCAGGTCCTCATGTTTGTAAGGGGAGGGCTTTACCCACAGAACATCTCTCAAACCTTTTGATTTTTTTTTTTTGAAACAGGGTATCCCTTTAGTCCCAGCTAGCCTGGAGCTTGCTATGTAGACCAGGCTGGCCTTGAACTCAGAGATCTGCCTGTCTCTGCTTCCCAAGTGCTGGGATTAAAGGCAGGTGCATGTGGGTGCTGGGATTTGAACTCTGGTCCTCTGCAAGAGCAGTCAGTGCTCTTAACCACTGAGCCATCTCTCCAGCCCTGAATTATTTTTTAAAGAGTACTAAATCTAGGGGCTGGAGAGATGGCTCAGCAGTTAAGAGCACTGGTTGTTCTTGCAGAAGACTCAGGTTCGAATCCCAGCATCCACATGGTGGCTAACAACTGTCTGCAACTCCCATTCTAGGGGTGCCAATGCCCTCTTCTGTCCTTCGTGGGCAGTCCACAACATGGGTGCACTTACAATCATACATGTAGGCAATAATACTCATACAAATAAAATAAGTTTCTTAAATATTTTTTTTAAAAGTACTAAACCTCATACTCCACAAGGAAGATAAATGACTTTTAATTCTTCAGGACAAAATGAATGGTTTCAACATTACTGATAAGAGTATAGCAATAATTTAAACAAATGCACTGTAGACACAAAATTCAATAACGCATACTATGCAAAATTAAAATCATTTTTTTTAATTTTTTTGTCTTCTTTTGAGACAGGGTCTCCTCTCCCTGTAGCCCCAGCTATCCTAGAACTCACTCTGTAGACCAGGCTGGCCTTGAACTCACAAAGATCCACCTGCCTCTGTCTCTAGAGTGCTAGGATTAAAGGCATGTGCCACCACACCCAGCTAAAATCGTTTTTAAAATGACACTTTGTAACAACAATGAAAGGAAAATGTAGGATCTAATTCTGAGTAAAAAGTTAGCAAATGAATAAAAAACTGAATGAATTTTCTTGACTGTGATGATGGTTGCTGGCAGTGTGCAGACGAGAATGGGATTTTCCTGGGGACTCCAGCCTGCCACACAATGCCAGTGAACCAAATCCTGCCTGAAATACCTCGGCTCAGATTCAACATTACTGCATGTTAGGAACTACACAGTTCTTATAGTACATGCAACATATTCTGCTCTTGCAATATTCTGCTCTTATAGAAACATAGCAGTTCAATGACAGAAGACAAAGACTTCATATTTTCCTACCAGCATTCTTCAGCATGTAAGTATCAAATTAGTATGTCTTTGGATTGTACTGTGTTAGACAAATAAGCACATCCATCTCAGTATCCATTCAAATTTGCTTTCATCTTTAGTAAATGGTAAAGTAACACGTTTTCTTTTTTGGGGGGGAGATCTTTTTGAGACATGGTCTCCCTTTATTCCCAGCTGGCCTGGAGCTCACTATGTAGACCAGGCTGGCCTTGAACTCAGAGATCCGCCTGCCTCTGCCTCCCAAGTGTTGGGATTGAAGGCGTGCGCCACCACGCCCAGCCTGCTCCTTTCTTTGTTTAAGATTTGTTTTTATTTTATGTGTATGTTTGCCTGCAAGTATGTAAGTGTACCACATGTGTGCCTGATGCCTGCAGAGGCTAGAAGAGGGCATTGGATCCCCTGGACATGTTGTCAGTCACCATGTGGGTGCATAAATTGAACCTGGGTCCTCTGCAAGAGCAGCCAGTGCTCTTAATTGCTGAACCACCTCTCCGGGCCTTTTGCTGCTTTCTTAAAGCCACAGATACAAAGTTAAGAGCACTCAAAATTATGAGTTATCCACATGGCCAGGTCATTAATAATCTTTATGCTTCTTAGAGTTTAAAAGGGATGTTAGAGCCTGATTTAAATATTTTCCAGATGTTATTCACTCAGCACAGTAATTGGACATCTATTATATCAAGCTTCCATTCAAATACCACTACATTTTGTGTTTATTTCTTCTGTTGGTAAATTCTCTGATAGAACTTTCAGTTATGGGGTGATAGAGCATGAAGCCTCCATTTAGTGTCATCTCCATACTTTACCCAGCATCCATCAATTCACAGTTTAAAGCTGCTCTGAACACTGGAATTGTTCATACAACGATTAAGAAAGATAATCAGGCAAGGGATATAGCTCCGTTTTTAGAGTGCTGGCATGGTACTCATGAAGCGTTGGGCTTGATCTCAAGCATATATAAACTAGGCAGGATGGTGTAATCCTGTAATCTCAGCATGAAGGAATGGAAGCAGGAATGTGAGGAGTTCAAGGTCATCCTCAGCCACATGGAGAATTCCAAGTTATCCAGGGCTATCTGAAACCTTATCTCAGTGAGGAAAAAAGAAAGGGAAAGAATGAAGTAAGGAAGAAAAAGAGAGGGGGGAAAAGAGAGGGGAAAGATAATGAATATAAAAGAATAAAACAAAGAAATATTTATGTCAATATAGAAATGCTTTTAATCTTATCTCCTCCCTTACAGAATCTGCATCTTTGGTAACATGATCCCCATTATAGAAACATAATATTGGGGCTGGAGAGATAGCCTAGCGGTTAAGAGCACCGACGCTCTTGCAGAGGACCCGGGTTCGATCCCCAGCACCCACATGGCGGCTAAGAACCGTCTGAGACTCCAATTCCAGGAGAACTCCAGTTCCAGGGGAATCCGAGACCGTCTTCTGACCTCCGCGGCATTGCACGACACAGGTGCACAGACCTGCATGCAGACAATACATTCATACACATACAGAAATAAATAAATAAATAAATAAATAAACATAATATTATTTATAAATCAAAGGGATACCTAAATTGTATTACTTTTTAAATACTTCTTTACATTCTCATGAATTTCTACTGTCCTTGATATTCATTAACAATTTAATGATGAACATCTATAGTATTAAGTGATACACCCAATTCAGTGCTTGGTACAATGTTCGATAAATTACTCCCAAAGACATGAATATATTAATATCAAGTTAATATATTCAAGTTAATATATAGCATTATTTTCCCTTGCAAAATTATCATAATAATTATAGTCTTAAAATAATTGATTTTTTTCAGAGAAGCCTACATTTTAGCAAAGTAATGACTACATAGAGGAAAGATAGAAAAGAAATTTATTAAATCTTATGTCATATGAAATACAGAACCATTTATTTCTTTTTTACATTTAAGAGCCGCATCAGTTGAGCCTAGTCTCCACCACGTGATGGTGCACAATCAGAGAACAGTGTTTCATTTGTTCAGTGACTGTTGTATCAGTCAGCATCCATGTCAGTCAACTCTCAGAACATAGAATTAATTGCCACCCTCAACAGGAAATCCATTTGGTGGAATTAAGTTTGGAAAAGGTTGGAATTATGTCATATTTATTTTTCCAAGTGTAGCTGTCACAGGGCATTAGAAGAGTCCTTGTCAGTATATGAGCTGTTTCTGCCTTTGAACTCCTGGCTGTGACAATGCTGGGCCAGGGGCTCTGTTCTGGGCTGCCTGGGTTTGCGTCCTGTACTGTCCTCCAGGCATTTTAAACATTCCCTCGGCTTTAGTTCCCTTGTCTGTAGACTAGGACTAGCAATAGGACCTCTATCAGAGGATCTTCTCTAGGAATAAGCATAAGCTGACATACTGCTCAGGCATCTGAGAAGTCTGCATGTCTCTCTGTCCCCTCTGAAACATGAGTCTTCCATTCACATGTACATTCAGACTCAAGGCACTGCACTCCACTTGGGTTAGCATAAAAGCACAAAAAGTATTTAACGAACACATAGTCTTTTATCTTACAGGAAATTCCCATGTCAAAAGATATAAACTGAATAGGAAGACTCATCAAAGAGGAAAAAATAAAAACCAGATAAAAACCCTAGGAGAAGCTGTTTTCTTCCCAGAGAGCACTGCTTTGTGGCAGGTGAGAGCAGCAATGGTGGTGATGGACATTGTTTTTTGAATTTGGGCCAGAGTTTAGGGCTGAGGTAATTATAAGTGCTTTAATAATAGAGTGATAAACATACATATGAGGTGAGATGTGGAAGTCCAGAAGCTTATGGCTAGAACCCAGGGAGACTCACCAGGACCCCAGAAGTGTGCAAAGCTTCAGTGGCAGCTGTCCACCCCATGGACACAAAGCCTGGGTCTGGGGACACAAAATGAGGTACTTCAATGCCCGGGTAGGTGGTCCAGCCTGCCTTGGCATCCTATGAGGAAAATGTGCAGGTCACCCAACAAAAGGTCACCAATTATGGCCATTTTTCCAAGCAGGGAAATACTATTTTCCAACCTTCATTTAACATTCAATTTTTTAAGGCTTTGTTATTTTGGTTTTCTTTTTTAGAAACTAAGCTTGAGTATGGAGGACTTTGCAAGCACACACTACAGTTGTGCATGGAGCAAACAGGCTATAGAATTTAAATCCAAAATCCAAACACCTGCACATTCACTTCTTATTTGGACTGGGTTATCATCTTGTTTAGTCACTATGAGATGTAACTTTATTCAGCCTCAATTTTCTCCTTTATATGTGAGAAAATAGAAGGAAAGTTATGGACTTGGTATAAGGATAGGGATCATGGAGCTGCGTAGCAAGAGACTCAAGAGATACTCATTATGTCTACTATTATTGAACAACCCAGAGACTCTCAGCAGGACTACACACTCTCACCTTCTCGCAAAGCAGAAATACAAAATAAAATAATACTTATTTGGAGTAAGTATGACCAGGCACTGGAAGCTGGGAAATCTGGGGTCCTTTGTGAGTGAATTAAAAAGATCAGAACCTTCTGCACAGAAGTTTATATATTATATTATATTATATTATATTATATATTATATTTATATATTATATTATAATGTCCCAGTATATTTTCTTCAATCTTAAGCATGACATTTAAGATGATATAAAATCATCTCCTGCAGTTTTAATTACAAATAAACAACTATATTCAAATTCATTAAACACAGATCTGTCTCCCCCCAAACAGTGCCAACTCCCCAATTTCACATTCTTTGCTCAAAGTGGAATCTGGGTATATGCATCATGCATATACACTGGCCCTGTGGTGTTCCTTATTAATCTGAACTTGTGATTCTGAAAGTGGCATCCTCTGGGAGACAGTAAGCTGGTAAGCACCTTCTGAAAGAACACAAAGGTGTAGATGGCACAGGAAATGGGTCCTTCAGCAGTAGAGTCGCCCAACAGTAGTGGTACTACGATTTCTAGAACTGATATGACAGGATTGGGGACCCTGGTATGAAGGAAAAGTGAAGTGCTATGTTTAAAGCCCAGACCCCATAGTGATTTGTAATAGGCCTGTAATGAGAAGGAAGCATGCTTCTGTCAGGAACAGTACACCAAGAACAGCCGAGGTCAAAGTTCTTATATAAAACCCAGAGCAAGCATGTTTAGGGATGCAGATGTATTTATATTTAAGAAAATGAATATGATGCATCTATCCTACATCAACCCTAAGTCAGGTCAGGACCAGCTCCTATTCTAAGACAGGTTTATATTTCTGTAGTAGAACACACACATACTCACAGAATATGAGAAAAAAAGATCACAGTAGGCGTCAAGCCAGTTTATGTATTAACAAATACTGAGTTTGTTTTCAGACCTCTTTGAGTTCCAGGATTATAAAAAGGAATTTGCAGAAAATTGGTTAGTTCCATTTTTGGCTAAGTGTCATCTGTACCTAGATGAAAGCTTTTTGTTACATATTTTTATTAATTAAATTTGTTCTCTGACAATTCATGCATATGTAAACCACATTCTAGTTACTTTTGCCCTCCACCCTCTCTTATCTGGCTCCTACCCCATCAATTCTCCCTGCCACTCCCTATAAAGCTCTTTCCCAAATTCATGTCTTTCTGCTTTGTTTTGTGACTGAGTGAGTTTAACCAGAGCCCTCTGTATGACTTTGGGTCTAGAACTATTCACCAGGGCTTTATTATTTCACCAATGGGTATACAACTGAAGAAAACAATTCCCCCTTTCCCAGAATCTATCAGTAGCCAATAGTTCATGAGGGAGAGGTAAGGCCTATGAGCCCCTTGCCCACCCATGACTGACTCGTGCCCACCAAGTGTAGCACCCAGGCCAATGTGCCAATCTTTACCACCTTTAAGTTGTTTAAAGAGTAGGAAAAAAGTTTTTAAAATTATAATTACATCAAACATCCTCTCTTTTTACTCAGTTTTTGCCCTGGAAAATCACAACAGCTGATTTTTCTTGTTGTACTAATTCAAATGATAAAAATGTCAATGCAACAAGCCATCACTATTCAGACAATAGCAATCTGTCCACATTGGGATAGGTTACACTGGTTTTGACACTGGCTGTCCATCTGAAACAGAATCAGCAAACAACTTCAGCTCTTACCTGGGGTGCCCTCTGAGGTCTTTATCCCCATTCTACAGCAGTATTGTGCAATGCCATAGTCTGCAATCTTCGCAATAATGGCGGCATTGGGATAGAGGGTAAAAAGCAATACATTGTGGGGCTTCAGGTCACGGTATATAATCATGGCTGAATGAAGATATCTGCCAGAAAAATGCACAAGAAATCTTACCAAATGGTGATTACATCCCTTTGTCATAATTTCTTTGACTATGTTATATGTTCTATGCAAACCATCAAAAAAAAAAAAACTTCTGTGCTAATTTTGACCCTGAAACTGCAGAAGGGACTTAAAACATAAAAATCAAATATTACAAAGCATGGCTATGTTTTACACACACAGAAAAATAGACCACCAAAAAGTTGACTGAATTAAAGTTTAATAGAAAACTGTGTCACACAGCAAGTTTTGGATGCTTTCTTTAATACACCTTTACAGTTACTGAAAAGAAACTCTGAATTCCCTCATGGATAAAACACAAATTTTAATTCTTTTTAAAATGTGAATACATCAACTGGGCTGGTGGTAAGGCCTGTAATGTCAGCACTCAGGAGAAAGAAGGAAAAGAACTTTGAGTTCAAAGCCAGCCTGGGCTATAAGACCTGTCCCGCTCCTAAAAATAAAAATAAAGTGTTGAAAAAATTCAAACACAGAATTTCATTGTGACATTCATTTTTGTTGTAATTTTGTTATTTATTAATAGTTTTGATTTTCTTAAAATTATAGGAAAATGTACCAGGCAATAGTAGTACATACCTTTAATCCCAGCACTTGAGAGGCAGAGGCTGAGGGATCTCTGTGAGATTGAGGCCAACCTGATCTAAATATCAAGTTCCAGGCCAGCGAGACCCTTTTTCAAAGAGCCAGAAAGAAAGCTATAGATAAAGTGTCTCTTTAGCTTTAATTTTAATTTTTGGAGAACTTCAGTGTCACAAGCCTATACCCCTAAATGACTACTATTCTTCCGTATGTTTTTGAGAATGTTTTCTTTTTTTTTTTTCAATAATAACAGTTCAAAAAAAAAAGTAAGCTTTTTCTTGGCTTTTAATCTCTGACTCTGCTTGAAGACATAATTTCCTGTAAAGCTAACTTGTTATAAGTTAAGGGTAACAAAGAATATTTGGGCTGACAGGATGAATAAAATCCCATCTTGGGTAGTATGATGTCAGCAGTTAAGACTGAGCCATGTATGAAAAATAACAGGACTGGGACATTTTGAGCAAAGAAAAAAATGGGCCTGGTGAGATGGTTCAGTGGTTAAGAGCACCGACTGCTCTTGCAGAGGACCCAGGTTCGATCCCCAGCACCCACATGGCAGCTGAGAGCCGTCTTTGACTCCAGTTCCAGGGGAAGCTGACACCCTCTTCTGACCTCCTCGGCAATGCATGACACTGGTGCACCAACCTACATGCAGACAGTATATTCATGCACATAAAAAAATAATAATCATAGGGCTGGAGAGATGGCCTAGCAGTTAAGAGTGCTAAATGCTCTTGCAGAGGACCTGGGTTCGATCCCCAACACCCACTCCAGTTCGACACCCTCTTCTGACCTCTGAGGCACTGCATGACATGTGTGCATGAACCTACATGCAGACAGTACATTCATACACATAAAAAATAAATAAGCTGGGCATGGTGGCGCGCACCTTTAATCCTAGCACTCGGGAGGCAGAGGCAGGCGGATCTTTGTGAGTTTAAGGCCAGCCTGGTCTACAGAGTGAGTTCCAGGACAGCTGGGGCTATAGAGAGACCCTGTCTCAAAAAAATAAAATAAAATAAAAAATAATAAATATTTTTTAAAAAGAAAACACATTGTTTAAAAATGGTTACTATAAACACAGTTTTAATCTCAGCCATTTAATCTATTTTAGAGCCAGCAGGAGAGTTCACAGTTTCCCAGCTACAAATGTAACTGTTATCCCCTTTTCCTAGACCTCTTCATGTTTCTGGCTTTTCCTGTACTGCTGATCTCTCAGATACATCATGAACTTCCTTGACAAAAACAACTCTTCATAGAACTTGATGAGGATAGTTCAAATCCTCTATTTACTCATGGTTTGGGGTTTGGTTAAGGTTTTATTAATAAATATTTACTCCATTACCTCCTACCAGTCAATGCTGGGGGATTAGGAGCAGAAAGGCTGTGATATCCTGAACTTCCCACTGTGGGAAAACCTAGAGAGCACGCATCATTTAGCTCCATCAACTAAAGAAGCAGAGTCTGCCTTCCAGGATGCACTTAGAGACCTGACATTAGGCCTGCTCCTTTCAGGATACACATTTCTGGCTGATAAATAACTGTTCTAATGAAGTTGACCTTGGCAGTAAGTAATGAGCTCAAAAGGAAAATTTACTGAGGGCTTACTGAAAGCCATTAGCCATTCTTGAGAAAAGCTGGGAGATTAAGAATTTAACAATTCAAGCCATGGGCTAGAGAGATGTCTCAGCAGTTAAAAGCACTGACTGCTCTTGCAGAAGACCTTGGTTCAAATCCCATCATCCGCATGGTGGGTAACAACCATCAGTAACTGCAGTTCCAAGGGATCTGGCACCCTCTTCTGACCTCTGAGAACATTGCATGACCTGGGTGCACTCACATGTATGGAGGCAATATACTCATGCACATAGAACAGAAAGAATAAATAAAATATATAAAAAAGCTAAAGCCTAGTCATACATCCCAGAACAGCATTTAAAACTTCATAATGCAGCTTTCAGTTACAAATTTAACTCTCTTGGAATAATTCTCAAAGGCTAAACAAGACACAATGTCAGGGGAAAGCTACATTCTCTAGATTAGTTAGAATGTTCAATTATAGAATTTAACCTTGAAAAGTACAACTTAACACTATGGAAGCTATTAAGGGAGACCATTGGTAGATGGCCCAATCCAAAATTTAAGGCCTAATAACCACAACAATGACCAGCACAGCAAACTATATTGCGGCAGTAATGGCATTTTTATCTTGGGGGGTAATCACCAACTATGTAATTGGACTTAAAACCCACTCAATGGGAGGGAACCCCTATGTGGTGCTGTAAACATAGCCAAATGCACATGGCCAAAGCTGTCATAGATCTTAGAGAACCCTAAGGCTGTCACATCCCTAGACAAATGTCATTTCTTACTTTCTTTTCTTTTCTTTCTTTCTTTTCTGGTCTTTTTGAGACAAGATCTCTCTGTAGTTCCAGCTGGCTTGGCACTTGCTATGTAGACCAAGCTGCCCTTGAACTCAGAGAGTTCAAGCTGTCTCCCTAGTGCTAGAATTAAAGGTGTGTACCACCATGCCTGGTGACAAATGTCATTTCTTACTATGTGCTAAATATGTATCCTTATATTTACAGACAAGTATGCCAGTCATCACTTATCAGAAACCTCTTTTGCAACAGACAGAGACTATTACAGAGTTCTACAACTGGTCACACATAGAGATTAAGTATTTGTGAAATGCCCAACCCTAAATAACACATCTACAATGGAACCTCTACACCTAAGGCCCACAGTAGAACAAGGGGAAGAGAGGATACTAATGCATCTCAACTCTCATCAATGAAGCTCCCTCATGCATGAGAGAACAATGAGCACAAAGGGCCACAAATGGCCAAACCATAGAGAATACTAGTCTGCAGAGTATGGATCCTTGGACAGGACTTCTATGTTAAACTTCGCCCATCCAGGGCTCAGGATCCATTGCGGAAGTTTGGGGGTGGGGAGCAGATTGTGAGATCCAGGGGAGGGAGTGCGTGATCATATGAAATCAGATTCTTACAGGATCCCAGGACATCGTTCATATGAACCTACAGCAGTGGTATCAGCACACACAAGGTCCATGCAAACTCAAGCACAAAAAACCCAACATACAACTGTGGACATGGGCAGCAGGCCTCAACCTTACC
This sequence comes from Rhizomys pruinosus, assembly GCA_009823505.1. Classification (NCBI taxonomy): domain Eukaryota; kingdom Metazoa; phylum Chordata; class Mammalia; order Rodentia; family Spalacidae; genus Rhizomys; species Rhizomys pruinosus. The sequence continues at coordinate 2,447,021 of VZQC01009175.1, read as the reverse complement.
AAAGAGCTATTGGCAGCTGATTACTGCTGGGTGAGGGAGAGCTCATCCTCTTTAATGGAGGTCTCTAGATAGGCTGACTAGACTTCAGTGGATGAAGTTGTACTGAGGGGCATGTCCATACACTAATTTGACTCAATAGGCCTTAAAATGAATGACAGAATGCAAATCGGGTATGGAGGGTGTGGATGGGGGAGGGGCTATAAAGATGATTAAGATGTTGTGTATAAAATACACAAAAACTCAACAAAAATATACAAAACTACAATTTAAATGTCCCGAAATAGCAAAAGAGAAAGGCTTTTGAAATAGTTAATTAGGACAAATCATTCTTATGGACAATAATTCAGACATAATTTAAATACTGTATAAGAATAGGTATCATCGCCGGGCGTGGTGGCGCACGCCTTTAATCCTAGCACTCGGGAGGCAGAGGCAGGCGGATCTTTGTGAGTTCAAGGCCAGCCTGGTCTACAGAGTGAGTTCCAGGACAGCCGGAGCTACAGGGAGACCCTGTCTCAAAAAAGACCAAAAAAAAAAAAAAAAAAAAAAAGAATAGGTATCATCAAATGTTTTCACACAAACAATATTCAGTTAAACAGACATTCTTTAATTATGATTATTGTAAAAATTACTAAGAAGCCCTTATCTTCATAAGTCAAATTCCTCTTATTTTGA
>VZQC01009175.1:2340853-2445033 GCA_009823505.1 Rhizomys pruinosus | reverse complement strand
TCAAAATAAGAGGAATTTGACTTATGAAGATAAGGGCTTCTTAGTAATTTTTACAATAATCATAATTAAAGAATGTCTGTTTAACTGAATATTGTTTGTGTGAAAACATTTGATGATACCTATTCTTTTTTTTTTTTTTTTTTAAAAAAAAAACTGAGAGAAAGATGCAGGACAGTTATGGCAAAATGCATGATCTGGGATGGGGTGGGGGTAGGGGGGAAGGGAAAGGGAAATATGCCTGATCTGAATTGGAAAATGATGTATGAAATGTACAAAGCACCAATAAAAAAAAAAGAACTCCAAAAAAAAACATGCATAAACATACACACGAAAATATGTAAAGAAAGCATTTGTTTATGTATTTTATCACAATAATTAAATAAATATAAGCACTAACTCTTTTTAAAAAAAAATAAAAAAGAAGTGGGAAATTTGAGAAAGCACAAGCTCATGATTGGAGGAGAGACCAAGGAGAAGAAAACTATTTGAACACACTAAAATATGGAAAGCTCTAGAACTATTTAAGAACTATGAGGAAGAGGTGGCTGGAGAGATGGCTCCGCCGTTAAGAGCATTGGCTGTTCTTGCAGAGGACACAGGTTCGTTTCTGAGCACCCATCCAAGGCTAACAACCATTTGTAACTCCAGCTCCAGGGGAATCTAACACTCTGTTTGACCTCTGTGGGTACTGCATGACATGGGTGCACTTACATCCATACAGGCAATACATCATACACCTAAAGTAAAAATAATAAAAAATTTTAAAGAATTATGAGGAAGAACTAAACAGAATGGATTTGATCAGAGCAGGATTTCAGAGAAAATGATGTGTAACATGAAGAAAATTCTAGTGTGTCACTCTAAATAGTTCCATGACCTGAGAAATCCTAAAGTAATATGACTGTATTATCTCTTTTTACCTCTGTAGTTTTACCTCTGTAGCCCCATGTTAAGATGTATTTGGGATAACAATCCTTAACACTGAGTTAATATATATTATATATTAGGGCTGGATAAATGGCTTATCAGCTAAGAGCATTGACTGCTCTTACAGAAGACCCTTGTTTGGTTCCCAGCACCCACATGGCAGTTAACAACTGCCTATAAATCCAATTCCAAGGAATACAACACCCTCTTCTGACTTTCACAGGCATTGCTTAACACAGTGTACCTCCTCACATACAGTCAAAACACTTATACATATAAAATTATATATATGTATATATATATATGTGTGTGTGTGTGTGTGTGTGTGTGTGTGTGTTGCTAATACGCTGACAGCTACTGATAACTACCAGCCTCCTGTGGCACCAGATCTAAAACACCCTCCTAGCGTTAGAATAGTAGCAAATAAGGCAAAGTATTGAAAACTGTATTGATCTTTCATCTGCTTCATCAGAAATCTTGGGTTTATTATTTGAAGAAAGGTCAGAGAGAATAAGACTAAGTTGTTCTAAACCTGACCCTGTTAGTTTTGAATAAAAAATAGAAGTCTTCATTTCACAAATAAGCACTTTAGGGATTATGTTAAAGAATTAGGGAAAATCTAGGACTTGGAGTCTCAATCATTAAGGAAAATGACTGAGAAGGTTTTGAAATACAAGAGGCTAAATGGCATTTACCTAGATCGGTTTAACGTGGGGCTCCCCCTGGTGTTCAAAAGCAGTCATGCCAACCCAAATCCAAATCCCTGCATCCTGAGATATCTCAAAGCCTGAATTTTTTTTAATTTTTTAAATTAATTTTATTTATTTCTGTATGTGTATGAATGTACTGTCTGCATGCAAGTTTGTGCACCCGTGTTGTGCAATGCCGCGGAGGTCAGAAGAGGGTGTCGGATTCCCCTGGAACTGGAGTTTCAGACGGTTCTCGGCCGCCATGTGGGTGCTGGGGATCGAACCCGGGTCCTCTGTAAGAGCGGTCGGTGCTCTTAACCGCTAAAGAAACACCCATTTAACAAATGAATTTTATTCTCTGATTATCAACAGTTGTGTTGTGTTGTTGGTTGTGTGTGAGGGAGTCTATGTTTTCCTTACTGTCCATAACCTGTATCTCTCAAGACACTGCCTGAAAGCTGGACATTTGCATCTACTGCTTGGAAGCAGGTGCTAGGAACTGTTTTCTCTCCCCTCCCCCACTTCCAACATGTGTTTTCTAAGAGCTCACTGTTCTGGGGAGTGAAGGACAGGCAAGCAAAACAGACAAACCAAATGGATACCCAGAGTTAGGCATTTCTGGTGGGTACAGAGCCGCATTCAGGAACCTCCCTCAAGAGGTAGCTGAGCATAGTGACCAGGAAGTGAAGGGAGGAGAGAGTTAGCACCAACAGAAAGAGCAAATCCAATTCTATGTTTTCCACAGGCATAGGAAAAGGCAGGGATGGAGGGAGAGGAAGGGAGCTTAGACAGGTGGCAAGAGAGAATCTGTAGCTACATGCAGAGCTACAGAGATTCGGGTAAGAACTGGGTGGGAGAGGAAAGGCAGAAGGGACGGAGGACGAGTACAAAGCAGAACTATGAGGCAACAGGAGGGCTTCCAAAAGGAAGAAACGACAAGAATTTCAAGCCAGAGGCTGCAAGGGTTTCAAAAGGCCTTGTCATGGTTTGCTGTAACATTACGATCACAAATAAAAAACTAACTTTTGAATTTAGTTTTTAAGACTGGGCCTGAACTCAGAGGACACTTGTTCCCCAAGGCATCTCTTAAAACAACCTATCTTCTGGAACTCTGTGGATGGGACTCTGTCTCTGGATCTATATCCTGAGTCCTGACCCATGCATGATCTTATCCAAGACGACTGCTCCACCCCACTCTTTATAGACAATCCAGCCTCTTCACAGACTCCACTCTACGCACTGGGGATGGGGCACTGCCTTCAAGTGCTTTGATATGCTAGTTCTCAAACATGCCTACATTCATTCATTCATTCATTCATTATCTTTTGGGGCGAATTACCAAATTAAGGTTGCCTAGAAAACAAGATCAGATGTTCAGGTAGCAAGACACAAGAGGACATGGTTTCTCTGAGGTTAATTAAAAGTCATTGGTACGGATTATGTCCATTTAAAAAAGTCATTCCCACAGTTTGCAGAATTAAAACAGGTGGGGAAGCAGAAAGATAAAACTCACAATCACCAAGCATGGACAGCAGTGAGTTATCACAGCCCTTTGTCTTCAGACATGACCTTTCTACTCTGCAGTGCCACTCTTGAAGGCTCCATCTGCAGGACTGGGTATGGCTCTGAGGTACATGACATAAACTTGTGGAACCCAACATGTGTCCCTCTGGTCCCCTTCAGAAGTATGAACTAACTTTTCATTATTAGAATTCTTTACTTCACACTTTCCTTGGTATTTGGAAGGCCAACTTCTTTTTAGGAAAATCTGTCTATCTGTCTAGTGTTAAGATCATGCACTCTGCAACAGGAAACCTGAGTTAAGCACCACTGCCACCAGCTCTGAAGTTCTGCATTCTCTTGTTATTTATTACATTATAAAGTTTCAAAATTTGATCAAGGAAATTACAGTTTTCATCAAAATTGTTTACACAGTGCTAACAGGAAGCAGTGTTCTTAAAGCCTGGGAATGAGCTGAGGGTCACACTTGTCAGGAACTGAGCAGAAGACAGTAGCACTCGGTTACCTCAGGCCGTCAGCCACATGCAGTGCAATCCTGTGCTGCAGGGTTCTCGTAAGGCTGGCTTTGTCTTGCTGAAGCAGGCGATCCAAGGAGCCCTTAGAGGCCAACTCCATCACCAACATTCGAGGACGAATCCCAGCTGCCAGCAACGATATCAAGCTAGGGTGGTGGAGGTGGCAAAGCACTACCAGCTCCTGCAAGAGTCCAAAGTCACATGAGTCCCACATCACCAGCACTGTCTTCTGCATTGCATCAACATCAACTCTGTGACCAGCTTTCTCTGGTCATAAGAATTGCTGGATTATTACAAACTTTCCTTTCTTCTTTGAGCTTTGTAAGAGAAATTCTAACCATTTTCAATAATAAACAGCTAATTCTGAAGTGCTGTTGGGGTTAAAATATTAATTTCTATTTTTTTCTTTTGATCCGTTTTTGTGAGAATGCTACTTGCAAGAACAGTGTGCACAGACAGTCATGTCCACAGGTACATCATCTTAGCTTCTGTATTCTGGTTACCACGGAATTTGTCTTAGCCCAAGATTATGAGCAGTCACTGCTATGTCACACTGGACCAATATAAGTTGTAAGCTATAGTCAATGGTTTTATAACTCGAGGTTATAACCATGTATTGGAGGATATAGGGTTAAGTCCATAACAATAGACGGTATTCCCAGCCTGATACTCTAAAGCTTTCCCATTACCTTAGAGTAAAATCCCATGTGCTTCCATGTCCTCAGAGCCTGGCCAGACCTACCTCCACACCGCCTCCTTTGCTGCTCTCCATTCACTCCTCTCGGCCACACTCACCCTTCAATCCTCACATGGCCCAGCTCCCCTTAGTCTGGACCTTTACCTGTGTGAACACTTCCTTTCTCCCTTTACAGGGCTTCCTGACACTCGGGTATTAGCTCCAACACTACCACCTCCTCAGGTGCCCTGTCTTATCTGCAGCTACAGCAAGGAGCAGAGATGCCTTATAGCTTTGACAGTCCTTTCTCTAGGCAACACCATAAGCAACTTAATGATCTCCTGATGACATCATCATGTTCGAATTCCACATGCAGCTTCATTCTGAATATTCAAACTTACTCTAAAGCTCTAATTTAGTGAAATTTAACTTTCCTAGAATTGTACCCTTCGACACCAGTTTTATATGATATACAACTACTTTCCTGTTTCTTAGGGTGGTGGTGTTTCTGAACTCCATATATAACTTTCCTCTGTATAGTCTTTAAACTGACGCTATAATTTAGTTGAAGTTTTCACAAATGTTAAACTGACTGGTGCTTTGAACTGTGGTGCCAGCAGAACCTCTGCTTCATGACAGCCAGCTTCAAAGATGCAGAGGATCCATGCCAACCTCATTTTCCAGGAAACTGAACTGAGCCAAGTTCTGAATGCTAAAGAAGAGAGGCTTGCTGCCCTCGGGGTACACTTTGCCAAGAACAGAACTTCAGACTGCAGTTATATGTGCTTAGTAGATCATCTAAGTCATCTCTTACCATGTCTGCTTAGTCCAGTTGGTTAACTCTGGTGTGAGCAAGTCCAGTTAGTTCTAGTTGGTCTCATAGGCACAGTCAGAAAACTAACACCAACTGACAGAATAGAAAGCAGTGAGAATCGGGAGCTTCCCCCAGATCCGTCAGGTGGCAGAACAGGCATTGCATCTCTCTGGCTCAGCACCACAGCCAGAGTGACCCTCAGAATGCAACCCTGACCACCAAAGAGCTTTTTTCTTTTCTGTTTAAAAAAAGTGCACCTTTATAGAGAAACCACAGTTTGTGGATTAGCATACCATCCAAGCATCTGTGTCTATGCTCACAGCTTAGCTTGCCATAATAATTAGTACTGCTTAAATGCCTGTACATCCAATTGCTTGTGCTTTGTTAGCATGACTAAAAAGGTATCACTGGAAAAGCTGTCAATCCATGAAGGGAAACAACCTGAACAGACTAGAGTCCAAAATGACAACTCCAAAGAAAGTAGACTGTTTTCTTCTCACCCACTTGTGCCCCTTTCCCAAAGCCCAGGGAACAAATTGCAGAAGAGGAGGTGTGGTAGAAGGTAAGGGCTGCAGAGAGATAGGGGTGAATCATGAGACTACAGGAATATAGTCTGGACTCCTAATTGATCAACATGCTTGTGCATACAAGCTTCTCCAATTGGACTACGGGAACCTTGGGTTGTTCAAAATTTGGACATAGATACTTGCAAAATGCACCAATTACCTAATTGTATGGCAAACTGAGTAACATCAATGTTATCTGCAAATAACTGTGTTATTATATTATAGAATCTCGTAAAAATAAACAAATAATAATAAAATAAGAAAAAGAAGGCAGGCTGGGCATGAGCCAGGGGACCAAGACAGTAAGCAGCACTCCTCCATGGCCTGTGCTTCAGCTCTTGCCTCCAGGTTCCTGCTCTGAGTTCCTGCCTTGGGCTCCCTAAGTGATGAACTGTGACCCAGGAGATGTAAGCTGAATAAACCCTTTCCTCCCCCACCCCCCAATAAAGAAATGAGATATTACAGAAAAATGAAAATTTTACTTCCCTTCTTCCCAGGCCTCTCCTGTTTCTCTCCCCAGGGGGAGTGTTGATCCTTAAAATGGTTTATATCTTTTCTGTCTATACTTGTATATATTTTCTACAGAAACTATATTTAAATAGTTCATGTAATGATATAATAAACATTGTAAAACTTGCTTTGACCCCCTCAAAAAAAGAAGTGCATTATACAAACTCTCTATTGTTCATTTCTTTTGCCATTTTCTTTTTTTTTTTTTATTTTTTTGTCTTTTCCGAGACCAGCGGTCTCCTGTTACCCCCAAGCTGTCCTGGAAACTCACTCTGGGCTGGCCTTGAACTCACAAAGATCTGCCTGCCTCTGCCTCCCAAGTGCTAGGATTGAAGGCGTGCGCCACCACGCCCGGCTTTCTTTTGCCATTTTCTTAGGGCAGTTCACAGTCTATACACTGATCACCTCCCTACAGATTCTTAGTGTTTGGGTCCCCATTGGGATTCTCCAAGCACATTCTATAAAATCTGAAATATATATTAAATGAAAAAGGCTGAAAAGTCAGTTTAAATGATACATTACCTATGGATTGTAAGAGACTATTCTACACAGACTTGTTAAAGTCTAAAAGATATTTCACTATCTTTCTATAAGTAGAATGTGACTTTTGGTATTAATAATAAAAATTTCCCCAAGATACTTCAAACAAATATGAAGCTTGCATTATTCAGATGAAAGTTTTATACTATAATTATTTTTATTTTGTTGCTTTTGTTGTTTTTGATTTTGTTGTTTTTGATCTTTTGAGTCAGGGACTCTCTGTAGCTCCAGCTGGCTTGGAACTTACTAGGTAGACCAGGTTGGCCTCAATCTCACAGAGATCCATCCACCTGCCTCTGCATCCTGAGTGCTGGGATTAAAGGCATGTGGCACCATGTCCAGCTATATGTGACAACGTTTTTCAGATCCAGTCACAAAGGGTATTTTTAATAAGTCAAGCAAAAGTGTGAGGATGAAGAGACATCAGACTTAAGTACCAAAGTTATAGGAGTTTTCAAAATACTCTTCTGTCATTTATCAGAATAAAGAAAAGTTTTAAGACCATAAAGAAAGGATGAAGTGAAATTCCACAGTTAATTTTTTGAGGAAAATGTCATTATTTTGCATTTTGACAACATCGTGCAAAATAAAGTTCCAGGAGGTTAACAGTTTATGACTTAATTAATAATATTACTGGATTTCTTACTTGTCTTAACAGCCTAAGTGATGTATGCTTATTAAAAATTTTCACAGCTACTTCGTCTCCTTCATAGGCGGCTCGATACACTGATCCAAAACTGCCATCACCTTTTAAAAAGAAAATAAAAGCATTTAATCTTTCTAAGCAGAGAAACTGAATAAATTATATGTGCTGTAATTATATTCGTTGTATATTCAGAAAAATGATCCACTTATTGACTGAATTGATCTGTCAATGCCTCCCCTTCCTTCTAGTCAACACGCTATAATTCACCCAGAGATTCTGTCTCCAGCTTTCCTGTCACCATCTTTGCATGACCTTCTGCAAGTACTTCACCCCCTCCTCTTATAGCCTCTCTCCCTGGGTGGATAATTTGTCCATTCCCACCAACAGCTACAAGCTGCTTTGTAATTCCATGTGCAACTCTGTGTCAGAGACTTCTGGTTGGCTCTTCCAAATGTTGCAAACCAACAAAATTCAGATGATTACTTTTTTCCTCCAAACTTATCGTTATTCTACTTTTTATATATCTGATAAAATAAACCAAAACTCTTTCACAAAAATCACTCTGAAGTTGAAGAGTTATCTTGGCCCTGGGGTGTCAGCACATGCCTTTAATACCAGGACTGGGGAGTCAGAAGAAAGTAGATCTCTGTAAGATCAATGCCAGCCTGGCATGGTCTACAGAGCCAGGCCATCTGGGGCTACACAGGGAGTCCTGTTTCAAAACAAACAAATAAACAGGAAATTAAAAAAAAAACAGAATTAACTTAAGTCTTTGCCATGTCTTGCTAATCTTGAACAGCTGCCCACTAGTTGGCCTCAGTCTCATACTTTCTCTTTCCAGTTCCATGGCCTTTTGGAGTCCTCCTTAGACTGGCACCCGTATGTTTAATAGATTTTAAACATGTTAAAGCACTGTATGCATCGTACAGTATTGGTGTTCTCTCATGTCATCCTTTTAGTACTCAAAAGACATTGAACTTTTTTTTTTTTTTTGGTCTTTTTCGAGACAGGGTCTCCCTGTAGCCCCACTGTCCTGGAACTCACTCTGTAGACCAGGCTGGCTTTGAACTCAAAAAGATCCGCTGCCTCTGCCTCCCAAGTGCTAGGATTAAAGGCATGCGCCACCACGCCCAGCTAGACATTGAACTTTTAAAATAGATGCCGGGTGTAGTGGCGCACGCCTTTAATCCTAGCACTCGGGAGTCAGAGGCAAGCGGATCTTTGTGAGTTCAAGTCCAGCCTGGTCTACAGAGTGAGTTCCAGGACAGCTGGGGCTACAGGGAGACCCTGTCTCGAAAAGACCAAAAAATAAATAAAAATAAAAATAAAAATAAAAATAAAAATACAGGAGTTGGGGCTGGAGAGATGGCCTAGCAGTTAAGAGCACCGACTGCTCTTGCAGAGGACCCAGGTTCAATCCCCAGCACCCACATGGTGGCTGAGAACCGTCTGTAACTCCAGTTCCAGGAGAACTCCAGTTCCGGGGGAATCCGACACCCTCTTCTGACCTCCGCAGCATTGCACGACAACGGGTGCACAAACCTGCATGCAGACAGTACATTCATACACATACGAAAATAAATTTTAAAAAATACAGGAGTTAGAGGGCTGGAGAGATGGCTCAGCGGTTTAGAACACTGGCTGCTCTTGCAGAGTACCTGAGTTCGATTCCCAACACCCACACATTAGCTAACAACTGTCTGTAACTCCAGTTCCAGGGGGTCTAATGCCTTCTTCTGATTTCCATGGCCATTGCACAACTTGGATGCACTTATATACTGTAGGCAATACACTCAAACACATAAAGTAAAAATAATAAATAAACTTTTAAAAAATACAGGAGTTAATCTTGTGGGTGACCAAGAGAGTTATAGAGTGAGATGAAAGCTACAGGAACAGGGGCTGGAGAGATGGCCTAGCAGTTAAGAGCACCAATTGCTCTTGCAGAGGACCGGGGTTCGATCCCCAGCACCCACATGGCGGCTAAGAACCGTCTGTAACTCCAATTCCAGGAGGGCTCCAGTTCCAGGGGAATCTGACACCCTCTTCTGACCTCCACGGCATTGCACGACACGGGTACACAGACCTACATGCAGACAGTACATTTGTACACATAAATAAAATTTAAAAATTAAAAAAAAGAAAGCTACAGGAACAGTTAAGTATATGAATCAAATCATTTTGAGCACACGAAGAAGGTAGGGAGAACAAAGTAGATGATAAAGGGAGAGAATGGGTTAGATGTCAACTGGATAATAAATCCATCTGGTTTTAATTTCCCTCCATCTGGACAGCTGTTAACAATAAAGAAAGTAAGGGACAAAAAGAAGAAACACATACTAGGGGGATATATCAAAATGTAAGCTGAGAGTAGAGATTTCTGATTTTATAAAGTCCTTCCCTTTTTGAGGATCATTGTTGCAAGAACATGGAGTATGAGCTCTCATATCCTTTGAGTGACCAAAACAAATATAAAGTTAAAGACTACTATCATGTGTGTTTGAACACCTGAGCAGTAAAGAAAAGGAAAGTAAGGAAGCCTCTAACCTATCAATTCTGGTCACCTGTCTAAGCTGGTTTTCCAGGACACTAACCCTTCAGAGATAAAATGTACCCATAATGCCTCAAAAAAATCTATAGAACGTTACACAAATAAGCCCACAATATATTCACGTATAAGTCTATTCATGCCTATTAAGGTTTATCATATTAACACTATCTGGAAGGAAAAGTTAACAGAACCCTCAAATTCACTGATATCCTAAACCAAGCAAACAAAAACTTCAGGGTGGGAGTGGAGGTAATCTTCCTCAAATTTCCTAGCATGAATATGATGAGAGTCTCTTAATTATAAACAAGTTTGGGGGCTAGAGAGATGGCTCAGTGGTTAAGAGCACTGGCTGCTTTTGCAGAAGACCTGGGTTTGATCCCAGCACCTACACAGTAGCTAACAGCTGTACATACCCCTGGAGTTATGGACACCCTCCTCTGACCTCAGGGGGCACTGCACAGCACTGGTGCACTTGCATGCTGGCAATATACTCATACACATAAAATAAATATAATAAAATACTTTTTAAAAAGAAAGTTTTAAAAACATATACTCTTGGGACTGGGGAGATAGCTCAAGCACTGGCTGTTCTTACGGAGGACCCAGGTTTGATTCTCAGCACCCACATGGTGGCTAACAACCATTTGTAACTCCAGTTCCAAGGGATCCAACACCCTCTTCTGACCTCTGTGGGGACTGCATGCCACAGGTGCACTTACACACATGCAGGCAATACACTCAAACACATACACTAATAAACAAAAATTTTAATATACTCTTTAAATCAATGGTACTCAGCCCTATCGTCTATGGTTGGCAACATCTGGAGACACAGCTGTGAAAGATGGGAACAGAATACAGACACCTAGGGTAAAGACCAGCAATGCCGCCAAGCAGCCTACTTAGCAGAAGCTGGACCTTAAATTATCCCTAAATCACAATGGTGCAGAGCTTAAGAAACTTTGATCTAGAGTCCCTTCTTTAAAGACACATGGACAGTATGAGCTTTTAGGCACTAGAGAAAGGAGAGTAAGCATAGAAACTTTCCTATCTGTGTAATTAATGAAACATCAAACACAGGTGCTTTAAAGTAGCCTTCGTGAGTGTTTCTACACACACTGCTCAGAACTTGACAAACCTGAATGCATGTCAATTATGATAAACATTGTAGCCAGCTCTGATAGCTTCTAACACCTTCAGAGAAGGGGCACATATCACATCTACTGCTGGGCCATTCCATGGGAGTCATCAGTCAAGTCTGGTGTTGGTTAAGGTTTAAAATTTAGCACTGGCAATTTGGCATTTGGATCAATTTACCATTGCTAATGTATTCACTTCCAAAGTTCCAAGGCATTTAAGTTCATTTGGAAGAATAAAGGTTTAAAGGAATTTATTTGACATCATATGTCATTCTCAAATTTTAGAAATTTTTGCCACTAATATATCTTGACAGATCTGAGGCATTCTCTCTATGGTGACTGAATTAAAGCTAAATGCATATACATATAATGATAACAAACACCTCACAAAGCAGTCAAAATTATCTTGAGATGTTTGGGGTCAAATCCACCCAATGCCAATAACTTTCAGAAAAGTTTAGAACTTGAATTTGTCACCCTAGAGTTAACAGCAGTATACTGCATCTAGAAATTGCCAAGAGACTACATTTTTTTAAAGTATATTTTATTTATTATTTTTATTTTATGTGTATGAGTATATTGCATGCATGTGTGTAAGTGCACACATGCCATGCAATCTCTGCAAAGGTCAGAAGAGGGGGTGTCGGACCCCTGGAACTGGAGTTATAGATAGTTGTTAGCCTTCTTGTGGGTGCTAGAAACTTAATCTGGGTCCTCTGCAACAACAGCCAGTGCTCTTAACCACTGAGCCATCTTTCTAGGCCCCAAGAGACTAAGTTTTAAGTATCCTCACCACAGACAGAAAAGGATAATCATATGAAATCATGAATATTTCAACAGTTTACCTGTAACATATTTATACAATACATCCATTTTATTCATCAAGTAAAAAATAAAACTTCAGAACATATATTTTAAAGAGCTAAATATGCGAGGGCATTGGAGCCATTATTAGAGGGTTAGCTCTTATTCTGAAGGAGTCACACAAGTATTCTACAGAACCAGAGGACATATCCTATGGTGACCATGTCATTCAAAAAGTAGTTACAATTTGTAAACGTTATCAACTTCTTAACTTTATAGATGATCTTCACAAAATCTTTGAAGCTTCAAAACTACGATGTAATGGCATGATAAGAACAAGGATATCAGGGATGGAGAGATGGCTCAGCGGTTAAGAGCACTGACTGCTCTTGCAGAGGACCCAGGTTCGATTCCCAGCACCCACATGGCAGTTAAGAACCGTCTTTAACTCCAGTTCCAGGGGAATCCAACGCCCTCTTCTGACCTCTGCGGCATTGCACGACATGGGTGCACCAAGCTACATGCAGACAGTACACTCATACACATAAAAAATAAAAAAAATTTAAAAAAGAAAATAAAAAGAACAAGGATATCATAACATGATCAGTACAATCTTGTCCTTCAAGCAAACCTAAAGACACTGCATGAGATAAGTGATTCTCCCCAGGCCCTCTCGAAAATACCTGAGAACTGTTCAGCATACCAAAAACACACACAAAAAAATCCTAGAACTTGAGTGTATAACCAACTTAGTGCTTCAAAATTTTAAGCCCAAATTTTTATGACTATTTTATAAGAATTCCACATTGTCACAGGAAAAAAGCTGCTGAAATAGCAAGGTGTTTTCTGCTTTTCCTTATTTTCTTTGAGATGAGAAATGGCAACTTCACTTCAGTTGACTGAAGATCTCACTATCTACTCCTCATCCCTGATGAGCAGAGCAAGATCAAGGACATATTCCACGAGTATCTGTTGTTCCTGATAGTTCTGCCTCCATCTCCTAGTCTGCTTGAGTGCATGCAAAGCAAATCCCATATCTGTAACATACTATAACTTTAAACCATATCATTCCAAATGAATCATTATATCAAATATATAAAACAGTAAAGATTCATAAAGATACGATTATGATATCTGAGTATTTTCTAAATTGTGAGAAAATTTAAGCCCATTTTTTATTTTAAAAATAACAAAGATAGTCACCTAAGAGAAACTCAGGAGCTTGTTCAAATTCCAACTCATCGTTATTCAGCATAATATTCCTAGGCAGATCAGCCAAAATCAAGTCAGGAGCAATCTGAGATATTGGAATGGTGAGTCGGGGTTGATCTGGATTAACCAGCAGGTCTCCTGAGAAGTAAAAGATTATTTTAAAAATCTAAAGATATACAAAATTTGTGGTCCTGACTTACTCAAAAAAAAAAAAAAACCCACACATATTTCACATAATTTCTAATCACACTTTTAGATAATCCTACAAGCCTTAGATTTTTCTAGAAAATTTGAGAAATATGCAGAATGCTGATATCAGTGTACTTAGAAATTTTAAAACTTACTCTTAGGCTCATTCATTAAGTTGTAGGATTTTAAATGCCTTAGAACACATGAGGACTGCTCTAATAAAAGCAAGCTTTGATTCTCTGGCTCCCCCAGATCAGTGAAGGACCTGCTATCTACAGGCTGCTGGATTTCAGCGTTCATACAATTCTATGACATAGGTTTGATTACTATTTCTACTTCAAAGATAAGGTTATATTATTTTAAATAGCCAGTACTTTTTCCGTCTTTTTGAGACAGGGTCTCCCTTGAGTCCCAGCTAGCCTGGAACTCACTATGTCGACCAGGCTGGCCTTGAACTCACAGAAATCCACCTGCCTCTGCCTCCCAAGTGCTGGGATTAAAGGCATGCACCACCATGCCTGGCCATAACACAGATTTATGGGTAATAAGTGTACTTTACTGAGATGTCACACTATAAGTGAATGTAGCATCATTTATCTCAACCCTGTGGATAAGATAATATTTATATATGAAAGTCACTTTAAATACAATGAATATACCTGAAAAACATTTGGAAATTGTGTCAGCACATACCTTCTTCTGCTTTCTTCATCAAGTCATCAAGTAAAATTTTTTGATGTTCTTCACCATCGTTAAAACTATATAAAGCCCATTTCTTTAACAGAGTTTCTCCTTCACCGCAGATATCAATCTCTAGCAATCCAGGAAACCATTCTTCCATGAGAGAATCAATGTGGTCCACAACTTGGCCCAAAAGTATACAACCTACATAATTCCAGAAAGAGACTTGTGGGTAACATGGCCAATTAGAAGCTGTATCAGTGTGCTACAATGAAGAGGGAGAATCAGGTAAGAATAAAAGACTGACTCTAGTACAAACAGACAAAGAACAAGAGCTCATAGATTCACAAGGGGGATGGCAGTGAAGGATGAGAGAAAGGCAGCAACAATTGAGAGTTCATGGGGTAGGAAAGGAGCCCCTTGTCCTGGAGTCTGGTTGAAACCTGTCATCACCAGATGAGAGTCAAGATTTTCAGCACAATCACCATGTCTATGAAGACTGCATATACAGAGACAATATTTGTTTTACATAGAAATATTTTCACAGGCTAGGGCGATGGCTCAGAGTCTAACATGCTGGTTGCACGAACGTGAGACCAGAGTGTCAATCCACAGCCGTTACGCAAAGCCAGGTGTCGCAGTCCGTGCCTGTAACCCCAGCACACAGGTCCCCAGGGCTCATTGGGCAGCCCATCTAGCCTAGGTTCAGTGAGAGACCCTGTCTCAAAAGAATAAAAACGGTAGTAAGAGATAAAGAAAGACTCCCAGTGTTGACCTCTGCCCTTTACATACCAAGTATGGGCACACACCTGCACGTACACCATATGAACCAATCACACATCAAGAAAAGATATACTTCCAAACATGAATGCTAAAACAGCAATAAGCCAGGCTTAAGGCCTGAGTTGGGCCTCAGTCCTCAGGTATTTTCTGGGAATCTCACAAATAAAACTATGAATCTTCTTCCACAGTGGAGATGTTCTAACTTCCTGTGTCCCCGTAATCCCAAGTTTATCTCATTGATCATAACCCTGTCAGGTGTACCTGAGGAGCCACTCTATGATCTTCTTTCAATTCTTTAGCAATGATTTTAAGATAGTAACAGTAGAAATCACCCAACTCCATCTAAGACTACTGCAATGCCCAAGCAGCAGGGCTCTCCTTTGAGAAGCCCACACACACCTCTCCAGCGAGCCATATTTTCTTTCCAAATTCCTTCTGTGTTGAATTGCCTTACTGGTCTGTACTGAATTGCTGAAGGCAAGGTGAGCGTAGTTGGGAAGCAAAGCAAGGCAATGCCTATAATGGCATGGCTGAATGGACCTTTGGTACTGGCTAACCAATCATGGTGTTTCCAGGGACCAAATACATAAGAAGCTTATTGAGGTTTTCTTTGACCTATATAAGCAGAAAAGCTCAAGAACAAATTACAGAAAGCTGACACTAGATCTTAGCAATAGAGAATCCCATCCAGTCAACCAGTTTCCAGACTTGAGACAGCTTGTGGACTCATAACCCATTGAATGAAAGGAAATCTGGGTTCTCTTGAGGAAGGCCCTTATCACAATAATAAAGCGTTATACTGTTCGTCTTTCTCCCACCCTTCTCCAGAGGGACCTGCAGCCTTTTGCTAGGGCAACTATAGTTTGGGGAATTTCTTCCATTGAACTGGCCTGTAGCCATATATGTGGGGTGTTTCTTGATAGTTGAGTGATGCAGGAGGGCCCAGCCCACTGTGGGCAGTGCTACCCCTGAGTAAGTTGTTCTGTATTGTATAAGAAAGCAACTTGAGCACAGGCCAGGGAGCAAGCCAGTAAGCAGAGTTCCTCCATAGCCTATGCCTAAGCTCCTGCCTCCAGGTTCCTGCCCTGAGTTCCTACCTTGGGCTCCCTCAGAGATGAACTGTGACCCAGGAGATGTAAGATGAATAAGTCCTTTCCTCCCCAACTTGGTTTTGTTACAGAAATTGAAGGTAAACTAGATCAAAAATTGGCACCAGGGTCATGGGGTATTCCTGTGACAGACCTGACCCAAATGTTTTGGGGAGGATTGTGGAAGTGTTTGGAACTTTAGGCTAGAAAAGCTGTTGATGGGGCTGGAGAGATGGCCTAGCGGTTAAGAGTACTGACTGCTCTTGCAGAGGACCTGGGCTCAATCCCCAGCACCCACATGGCAGCTGAAAACTGTCTTTAACTCCAGTTCCAGGGGAATCTGATGCCCTCTTCTGACCTCCGCAGCAATGCACAACACGGGTGCGCAGACCTACATGCAGACAGTACATTCATACACACAGAAAAAAATAAATAAAATTAAAAATTAAAAAAAAATAAAAGCTATTGAATACTTAGAGTTTGTTGTTGTGGATCTTAGAACAGTTATGCTAAAAGAGTTGAGGGGATGGAGGGCTGGCTTGTGAAGCTTCAAAGAGCTGTTTATGTGATGTTTTGAATTGAGAATCTGTGGGTTCTGGCTGGCTGGCGCTGAAGAACCAGTTGTGATTAAGAAGAGACCAGAACCTGAAGTGAAATCTTTGTTGTACTGGGACAATTGATGCTGGTTATCTGGGGCAGAAAAATCAGCTGTAGGTAACAAGAGACCAGCATCACTGCGGTGAAATCTTCTGGGAAGAATTTCTGCAGGGTCAGCACACAGAGGCTGTGGTTCAGAGGGGGCCTGAGCCTCCATCTCAAGCTAGGTAATGTGTAAGAGTCTCCTGCATGATTCTGGTGTTGAAAGCATGAAGGGGTCGCAGAGAGCAGCTGAAGCCTGGTACCGTGAGAGGCCAGGAAAGGCGACTGGTGAAAGTTGGGTGCAGTGAAGACCCCAGGATTACAGGGGTCATGAAGAGAGACTGAGGCTTTGCATGATGAAAGCACAGAAGCACCTACTGGTGAAAGTGCTGCCTCAGATTCAGTGGAGACTGTAGGTTTTTGGGGGTGCCAGGACCATGGGATAACCAAAGGGCAGCACTGGGTGTGAATAGAGCTGGCCTGGGCCAGTGAGATGAGCTGTGTGTCCTGTGGATGGCAGAGTCAGAGAAGTGGAGCTGTCCAAACCCTTTGGAGCCCAGAAGATCGTGAGTGAATCCCAGATGTCCAGCCTTGAGCTACTTTGCTGGACTTGGATTTTGCTTAGATGTGCCTGGTTCTTCCCTTTGAAATAAGACAGTTCTTTTTTTTGGATTTTACAGGAGCCCAGAGTTAAGGGAATTTTAAGAGACTATGAACTTTTAAGTGTTTAGATTTTTTAATGACTGTGGGACTTTTAAGGTTGTACTGTTTAATGTTGTGATACTAACATCATATCTTATGGATAAAAAATGGAAAGCTTGTGGTTAAATAGTGATGTGTTTGCGTGTCAAGTTGACAAGGGGTCAATTGTGCTGGATAGCTTTAGTTGTCAACTTGACACAGGTTGAGGGAGCTTCAACTGGGGAGTTGTCATCATTGGACTTGCCTGTGGTGAAGTGAAGGACCTGGCTTTACCTGAGGGGAGGGCCCTGAAAGATGAGCAAGCTCCTCAGGCTGCTGCACAGAGCAGTGCGGAACTGTGTCACCTCTACCACTGCTGGAAATAGGCATCTGAAGGTGTGGAGACGGGCAGTAGTAGGAAGTCAGCCATGCCAAACACAACTCCAGCCCCTCAGTTACCCAGAGAGGAAAGAGACACTTCATCCAAAAGTAAAACACGTGGCCCTGGTGAAAAGGGGGTGGCTGTCATGCCCACGGGACAAGCCACAGCTCTCACGACCCTCAAATCCAACTGCAGATCTAGCTGAGACAGTGACTCCTCTCGTGGGATGCCTCAGCAATGGGGAGGAGTTCCATTCTGTCACTCTCTAACAAGAAAGAGGTCAGTCTCCATCTTTCGAGGGAAGCTACTGCTTAAAACTGAGCTATGTGTGCTATGGAGAATAAATAAGAACAGCCAAAAGTCACCGGTCAGAAAACCAGAATGAACTTGCTGTAGCCCCAGACTGAAGACAGCCCTGGGATCCAGTTATAACGAACAGAAAGACTGGATGCTGGCCAGCCAGGGAGTGCAGCAAGAGGCGGCTGGGCCCAGGCAGTGACGCGTAAAGGAAAGGTGGCTGTCCCGTTGGTAGTGTCATCAACTGAGATTAACTCTGCCGTTGTCAGCCCTGGCCTTGAGCTCAGTGGGTGGATCAGCCTCTGCTGTGTGGAATTCTGAGGCTACAGCAGACATGGCATTCACAGCTGTGTCCTTCCAACAAGGTGATCAATGCTCCACAGTTCTTAAAAGAACAGAGACAGGGGCTGGAGAGATGGCTCAATGGTTAAGGGCATTAACTGCTCATGCAAAGGACCCAGATTCAATTACCAGAATCAACACGATCACTAACAACCATCCTTAACTCCAGTTCAAGAGGATCTGACACCCTTTTCTGACCTCCGCTGGCATGATACAACATAGGTGCACTTACATGAATATTACAAATAAGACTTTTTTTTTAAAGTACAGAGACAAGTCTGTTTCTACAGACACCGCTACTGCCAGCTAGATCATTAGCCCAGAGAGTGTGATCTGGAAAGCCTCAGGAGCACAGGAGAATCTGCCCATCCCCAGACTGAAAAGCCGTCTGTGGCCAGCAGAGAAGCGATGCTACTAAAGTAAAGACAGCGCTGACGGACATTTGTAGAAGAACCAAACTAGAGCCGTATCTTTCATCCTGTTTAAAAATTAATTCAAAACAGTCGAAAGACCTTAATGTAAGACCTGAAACTGACAAAGGAAAACATAGGCAAAGCACTTCAAAATACTAGTAGGGTAAGGACTTTGTGAATTGGAGTTCCAGGCCACCCAGGGCTACAGAAAGAGAACCTGTCTCCAGAAAGGAAAGAGAAGAAAAAGAAAGAAAGAAAGAAAAGAAAAGAAAGGAAAGAAAGAAAAGAAAGAAAGAAGAAAGGAAAAGAAAAGGAAGAGAGAGATAGAGAGAGATAGAGAGAGAGAAAAGAGAGAAGAGAAAGAAAGAGAGAAGAAAGAGGAAGAGAAAAGAGAAAAGAGAAAAGAGAAGATAGATAAAGAGATAAATAAGAGAAGATAAAGAGAAAGAAGTAATGAAATAGAAAAAGAGAAAGAGAGAAAGAGAGAAAGAGAAGAAAGAGAGAAAGTGAGGGAAGAAGAAAGGGAGGGTGGGAGGAGAAGGGGAAAGAGAAGAGAAGAGAGGAAAAAGAAGAGAAAGAGAGAAAAAAGAAAAAAAGGAGAGAGATGGAAGGAAGGAAGAAAGGGAAGGAAGGAAGGAAGGATAAGCGAAGAAGGAAGAAAGAGGGAGAAGAAGAAAAGGAAGGGAAGGAAAAAAAGAAGAGAAAAGAGAGGACGAGGAGAGAGAAGAGCACAGTAAACAATTTCAAGATAGGCCAAACAGGACTGAATGAATATTAAATGCTTCTGTACACAGAAAACATCAACAAGGTAAGAGATAGTCTGCAGAATGTTTGAAATATTTCCAACCATAAATATTACAGGAATTAATATCTAGAATCTATAAATAACCTTGAAAATTAAACACCAAAAAATCATCCATTCAGTAAATGAGCTAATGAACTGAACAGACGGTTCTCAAAGACAAAATACACATAGTAAATGTTTGAAAAAGTGTTCAATATCCTACCCATCAGTAAAATTAAAAATAATGCTATTTGTGGATTCTATCTCACTCCGATCTGAATGACACCAAGAAAACAAATGACAAATGTGTGGCCAGGTGGTGATGGTGCACGCCTTTATCCAAACCAGCAGAGGCAGCAGATCTCTTTGGAGTTCAAGGCCAGTCTGGTCTACAGAGAGAGTCCGGACAGCTGGGGCTACAAGAAGACGATGTAGAAAGAGGAAACCTTATGGAGTCCAGTGAGAATTTAAACTGGTCCTTCCAGAGCACAAAAATAGAACCACCACAGGGCGGCTCCATCAATTGGGAATACACCTGAAGGAGTGTAAGTCAGCACATCCCAGAGACTCACATACCATGTTTATTGCTGCATTGTACACAATGGTTAACTATGGAACCAGCACAGAGGTCCATCATCAGATGAATGGAGAAGATATGATACATTTTACTCAGCCATGAAGAAGAATAGCATTGTCTCACTTTTAGGGAAACAGACAGAACTGTAGATCATTATGCTAAGCCAAATAAACAAGATTCAGAAAGATACGCATATGCGTATCTTTTCTTGCATATGCGTAGCCTGGATTTAGATACAGATATCCTATAAGTAGAAACACATACAGGAAAGTAGAAGGGGGACCAGCAGGAGGAGGAGAGGCTCAAAGGGGGGGAAGGGGACGCAAAAGGTGAAAAAGGGTAAAATGCACACAGACCCCTATTTTGTTAAGGTTAGTGGTACAATTCATCATTCTGAATGCACTTCCTTACCTTTTCTACTACAGGTGTGAACTGTAATTTTCAGAAACTCTCTGTGTGATTGTTCTAAGACCTCGATCCTACTACAGTAGGCCTCGGGATACCAGTTCAGGTAGATGCCCTGGCGCCAGTACATCCTATTTGGGCGAAGTGCTCTTTCTGAAAAACGTTTAAATAAATCCATACGTAGCCATTAATTATTAATGACTTTATTAACTAAAGGAGACAAACTACGGCTCATACCTTAAGTAACAGTAATACATACTTGTTTTGAAAAAATGATTTTTCATTTTCTCAATTATGAGCCTTTGTTCATATAAATATTATATCATAATTTATCCTGCCTATTTCAGTAGCAAATTAAATGTCTGCATGTTTCTAACATTCATTTCAAGTTGCTATTAAGTAATTTAACATGATTAATATATGAAATACAGAAAATCATAAATAAGTTTTTATAATTTTTGTAAATAAATCTCTCCATATTAAAGTCCTGTCTGGGCTTTTTCGTGCATTTTAGCTACATTCATGTCTATCATTCCAGGAATGACAAGATTTAGCCCAAAAACGACAACCACCCTCCACCGTATCTTTTAACCAAAAACAAAACCCTTTGGATTATCTGAAAGACAAGTCATGCTTTACCAATAAAACTTGCACCAATAATACCCCAAGTCTACCCTGTCTGTGGATCCCTGGGGAAGGCAGCAGAATAATGTTATGATCAGTGGATGGCTGGGACCTGTTCTACTGGAGTAAAATCCCCTCACTACACAGGGGCATTTCACCCTGTTGTTGCTGATATCTTCTGGGCTTGCATTAAATAGATGGCCCTAGTGAGTTTTTTTAATGTTTTTATTGATTCAAGAATTTCATAGAATATATTTGGATCATAATCAAACCCCCTCTCCTTCTTCCCACCCCCCCACTACCAACCCCACCCCCTGAACTTCATGTCTATATTTTTTAAAGCCTATGTTTTGTCCAAGTGCTCTTGTGTTCCCTTGGGAGTCTGGTCAAACCTAACCAGCATCACGAGAAATAAAGAAAACTGACTCTCACCTCCCCCAGGATTCATCGAATGCTAATAGATCCTCAGCGAGGGCTGAGGCTTCTGCCGTCCTCCCCAATCTGTGCTGGGCCCTGTCTGTGCTTGGGTTGGCACTGGCCTTATGCATGCTGTAGTAAGTGCTCTGGGGTCATATATGCAACTTCCCAACTTCTCCTCCCAAGGCTCAGGACATGTAAGAAGAGGACAGAAAGACATAAGAGCCAGAGGTGGTGGATGAACCAAGAACACTGTGGAGCCTCACTTTTTTAAAAAATATTGCTTCTCATGTGCTAAGCCTTGAAAAGTACAGTTGTCAGAAATATGTCTAAAAGAAGAGCTGAGGAGTTTTCTTCCCAGCACGATCTGGTGTGTGCACTTGTGTGGACCAGTCTGAGCTTTGCATGAGAGATTATTTTCTGAATTCAATTGCTTTCCAAACAAACTCTGGAAAAATGCCTTGCTAATTTTAATGTTTCCTCCTAGTTTCTCTAAATGTGAAGTTTTTGTTAAATACATACCTCTTCCAGAAAGCATAAAAGGTGAAATTTCAAGCAATCGATTAATTAATCTTGACCAAAATCCCATTGGAAAATATGGCATTTCATAATAATCGAATGATAATTTGGAGTTTTCACAGTGAGGAAGCCAATCACACAGGTCTGTGTCAGATAAACTGGGAGAATAAAGTATACTGGTCAGAAAATACCCACCCATGATCACCAAAATAGTTTAAACTGCTTGAAATAAGTGTAGATAAATAGTCCAAACAAGTATTCTCTTTTTTTTTTTGTTGTATTATTTTTTATTTACCATTATTTCTGTATGTGTATGACATGTACTGTCTGCACATGCAACTCTGTGCACCCGTGTCGGGCATGGCCGCGGAGACAAGGAATTCCCTAAATAGCCCCAGCTGTCCTGGAACTCACTCTGTAAGACCAGGCTGCCTTGAACTCAGCAAAGATCTGCCTGCCTCTGCCTCCCAAGTGCTAGGATTAAAGGGTGCACCACACAATCCGCATAACTCTTTTTTTTTTTAAATATTCTCTTGCCACATGCTCTTCCACATGAAGAATTCAAGGGTCATTTAATCAATTCAAATGTATGCTCAAATGTAGTACAACCAGGAAACATTTCATCAGTCTTATCACATTCATAAATTATAGCAAGTAGTTATACATAGACAGATGTTAAGACTACATAAAACTTTAAAAATACATGTCTCCTAGACAAAGTACATGTTATATTTATAACATCTGCACTATCAATCAATCTAGTTGCACTTTCAAATGTTGCTTTTAAATAGCCTTTATCCAGTGACCAGTCAAAGCAGATAGAATTTTTTTCTACAATACAGAAGACTAAACCACAGGCCCTCCAAGGGCTAGTTCATATTCTTTTAAAATTCTATTAAAAACTCATTCTCCTCTCCTCCAAATTCCCTAGCTTAGTGCAACTGTTTCATTGTCAAGTAAGGAGACACACAACAACACACACACCACACACACCACACACACCCTCACAATTACCTTCCTTAAATAATTTGAGACTCTTCATCCAAACAGCAACTATATACATAAGACAATTATTCTTCAAGTGTAAAATTCCTTTTCTATTAAAATAGATAAGCTAAGGGGGCTGGAGAGATGGCTCAGTGTGTTAAGAAAACTTGCTGTTCCTCCAGAGAGCCTGGGTTCTGGTCTCAGCACCCACATGGTAGCTAACAACTGTCATAACTCCAGTTACAAGGACCGATGTCCCTGTCTGACCTCACCAGGCATTGCATGACAGGGTAGACTTACCTACATGCAAGCAATACACTCACACCACAAATTAAAATAAAAATATATAGATTAGTGCTATACATTAGGAAAATATTTACAAAAGAAGCAAAAATATTTAGCATACCTACTACAGAACCGTTATTTGACAACCAAAGTAATGTGACATAAGGTGACGTTTTTGTGCATATTGAATCTTTAAAGTCTGTTTTACCTGCTTGGAACCAGCAAATACTCTTCTCCTATTGGCAAGGCAATCTGGAATTTTTCTAGGAGTTTGAAGTACTGAGCCATATAGTTCTTTGGAAATCGCTTTTTCTTTGAAAGGAACTTTTCCACGTCTCTACGGGAAATAATTCCCTTGGGATGTTTCAGGCAGCCTTCCACTTTCACTGTCAAAATCTGAAAGATTTAAAACTCATAATCATTAGGATTCATTTTCTGAAACATTTCAAAATTTAAAACACGTCACGTGTCTTTTTGCTCAGCGTAAGTGGTAAGTGATGACAACGTTTGCTCATAACAACACAAGTGACATTTTCTCTGGCAACCAGATCACTTAGAAGCCCTGTGGGGTATCCACTCTCAGAAAACATTTGAAAAATGAGGGGAGAGGAGTTAGATCTTCATCATTTCCCTGGCTCCAATACCCAAGGTACACACTGCAGTCTCATCACTCAAATAAGCCTGTGTATTCCTGGAAATTACCTTCCAGACTGACTGTCCTACAGGTTTGCCGTAAAAATATCTCAACATTTACATGATAGGAAAAAAGCTGTGGAAAGAGAGGCAATGTGACTGCTTTGTGTCATTGGACTCTACTGGTCAATCCTGGGTTGGAAGTCTGGAGTGAGGCTGGGAATCTGCTTTTTAACATGTAACCAAGTGATTCCAGCATATTTTGAGCATTAGCTATTGTGCTAGTTAAGACTCTGCATCTAGGGATTGAGGGGGAGGGCATGAAGAGCTGGCTCATCAGTTAAGAGGCACTGGCCGCTCTTCCAGAGGACCAGTGTTCAGTCCCCAGAGCCCATATGGAGGTGCATACATCCAACCCAAACACTCATAAGCACAAAACTAAATAAATACATAAATACGTAAATTTCAAAACATAAAAAGAAAAAGAACAAAGATCTGAATCTAATCCAAGAAACTGCTCTGCACTGTCTGTGCTCCTGGGAAAGGCCCTGAGATTTCTTTTAGACAGCTTCCGTCTCTGAAAAATGAGAATAAAGATAGTGGTGTGTTAAATGCCAAAAAAAAAAAAAGAAACAAGATCTCATAAGTAAAGCTTAAAAATGCATATGAAATTTTAGGATAAAAGCCCTATATTAGATAGCATTACATATTCGATGTATTTTATTTAGACATGTCTTCCTATTTTAAACTTATTAAAGATAAATATAGTAATATTGTCTGAATGCTGCTTTACGACGGAACGACAGTCTATATGTTCTTAGTAGATCTGAATGTACAGGCTTCCGTAACAGGTCCAAGCCTCATTGGGGGATTGAAAGTAAGAAGATGGGGGAGGAATTTTTAGGATTGAGGAAATTAAGTTGGAGACACCACCGGAAGGGAACGAAGAGTAATGACCAGCAGAAAAGAGCGAATCATGTGGAAGGACGTGAGCAGCGACATGCAAAGCCGATAAATTATGTTCCTAATAAAATAAACTGCCAAAGAGTTGTGCAGCTAGAGGCCGCCCTGAGTAAGACACCACGGTTCTCGGTCGTGGTGTCCCATCCCCTGACACTATCGGCAATGGCCAGAAAAGTTTTACTTTTAAAACTAAATGCTCCAAGCAGCATCTAGACATTGGGACAAAGAAAACAAAAAAAAAAAAAAAGACAAACTACAATTAATGCAACTAAGCATTTAATTGATGTCAGTGGGTGGGAAACCCTGACTGGTGCATGTTTTATATAGTTTTCTATGAAAACACATAGAGAATGATGATTATGGTTACTCAATATAAACTCACTGGCAATGCACTATTTTGAATGGAGAAAATATAGCCCCAACCACCACCATTCAGAGTTTTCCGAGTATAAATATTTGGAGTTCAGAAAGTATCACCATATACTTTGAAATTTTTATTTCCTTTTGTTTTGTCAGAGGGTTTCCTGTAAGCACAGGCTGGCTGAACTCACCTCAGCTACAGGATGCACTTTGAACTGATGATAATCTCTCCTCAACTGCCTCCTACCAATGTGTAGGGATTATAGACTACACGCACCAATCCTGTGCTTCCCTGTGTGCTTTTTTAGGCAGAAATTCCATAGCCTTATCAAACAGATTTCTACATATTTGTTACCACAAAGATTTTCACAAGCATTTACTCAGTTATTGAAAATGTCAATAGCGATCCTCTCATCCAGACCACAGAAGTTCAGAACTTATGTCAGCATGCAATTTGGGAAAACAAAGAACTACAGAGGTGAACTCTAAACAGCTGCCCTGGTCTGACAAAGCCTGGGTGTAACAGCGCCTTTGGCAAGGCAATCTAACAGTGTTCTGTGGATGGACATAGTTGGGAGCCTGAACTGAACAAACACAAAAGTGGCTGCCTGGGCCACCTCTCTCTGGCCAATCACAGCCCCAATTGGCCCAGAAATGTAAAACCCAACCTGTGCCATGACTTTGACAAAGCCACTTGGGTGCCACAAAAATGAAGTACTTAACGTAGGGCGGGGGGCTGGAAATGAAGAAGGACTCCTGCCGAAAAATTCATCACGTGGTTAGTGAGAAGTGGGATTTCAAATCTATGAGCATCAGGGAGCTTCTGACACTGACGGCCCAGCTTCCTCTCACCGAGGAGGAGGAGCCCTGAGGCTCAGCTCTAAACTCTCAATAATTAAAAAGAAGGTTTTTGTGAGTTATATGATGTGACAGTATTAAGAATATTTGAAATCCTGGCGTGCATTAAAAGTGTATGCTCACAAGTAAGTACAAATTCGCAATTTAGTTTTTCACCATTTTTAGACATAATTTTCCTTTTGGGGGATATTTTGAGAAGTTGGCTCTCCTGTAGCCCCATGCTAGGCCTGGATCAATCTGTAGACCAGACTAGCCTTGAACTCCAAAGAACCACCTGCCTTTGCCTCCCCTACTGGGATTACGGCAATGCGCAACCGTGCTTGATGCACATTTTAACTTTTAAATATGTAATTTTCAACATAAATGTGGAAAAGAGTATCCTGAAGTTATTTTCATACAATGTTCAGGGATCATCAACAGTTTAGTGGCTACCTATTCTGATACCACGAGATAATGCACATTTTGAGGAAGCTTACACTGAAGGGGAACAGATCACCTCTGCTGAGGGCCAGAGAGTTTCACTGTGTATTGCATGAGCAACAGGGTGACATCTGCCACCCAGAAACTGTCCAGGTGGCCCCACTGAAACCATGGTTCAAGTAGTAATTAGTTTTATTGTGTATGAAAATAACTTTATACACAAAAATGTGATATACAATGGGCATGGCTACACTGAGTTCAAGTTCAGTGTCTCTATATAGCAAAGCTGTATTCAGAACTCACACTTTAATTCCTGGTCAGAGATTCCTTTCTGCTTTCTGTGTGAATGATTTCTAAGTTGCTTTTCTTAGGACATGATATTTAATTCAACACTAATGAATGANTTAAGATTCAAATGAAAACAAGACCAAGACCAGGATATCCCACCAGGATATCCCTCTTCCACTTCTTCCTCCACACTTAACTGCTCTGTCTGTTTTCATGGCCAGATGGTTCTAATTCCTGGTGCTTATCACAAATGTCTGTTTAGCAACAGGTTTGCTAAGAAGACTCCAGTTTGTTCAGTCTGAGATCTCAAAACAAGTTCTTAGAACCAAGACAAGCTTGTAAAATAGCTGACTTTGTCTGGAGGACCATGTAGACAGAGTCTCAATTCATGTGCCTCCTGTCCCAAGGTCAGCTCCTCCAGCTTGCCCAGGAAGGAGGAGAGAGGGGAAGGAAGGAAGGAAGGAAGGAAGGAAGGAAGGAAGGAAGGAAGGAAGGAAGGAAGGAAGGAAGGAAGGAAGGAAGGAAAAAAGAAGAAAAAGGAGGAGGACGAGGAGGAAGAAAGAGCACAGTAAACAATGTCAAGAATGGCCAAACAGGACTGAATGAAATTTAAATAGCTTCTGTACACAAAGAAAACAATCAGCAGAGGTAAGAGATAGTCTGCAGAATGTGGGAAGATATTTCCAACCATAAATATGACAAGGGATTAATATCTAGAATCTATAAATAACCTTGAAAATTAAACACCAAAAAATCATCCATTCAGTAAATGAGCTAATGAACTGAACAGACGGTTCTCAAAGACAAAATACAGATGGTCATAAATGTTTGAAAAAGTGTTCAATATCCTTACCCATCAGTAAAATTAAAAATAATGCTATTTGTGGATTCTATCTCACTCCGATCTGAATGACACCAAGAAAACAAATGACAAATGTGTGCCAGGTGTGATGGTGCACGCCTTTAATCCCAGCAGAGGCAGGCAGATCTCTTTGAGTTCAAGGCCAGTCTGGTCTACAGAGAGAGTTCCAGGACAGCTGGGGCTACAGGAAGACATGGTGAAAGAGGAAACCTTATGGAGTGCCAGTGAGAATTTAAACTGGTGCAGTTCCAGAGCAACTAAAAATAGAACCACCACAGGGCGGCTCCATCAATTGGGAATACACCTGAAGGAGTGTAAGTCAGCACATCCCAGAGACTCACATACCATGTTTATTGCTGCATTGTACACAATGGTTAACTATGGAAC
This sequence comes from Rhizomys pruinosus, assembly GCA_009823505.1. Classification (NCBI taxonomy): domain Eukaryota; kingdom Metazoa; phylum Chordata; class Mammalia; order Rodentia; family Spalacidae; genus Rhizomys; species Rhizomys pruinosus. The sequence continues at coordinate 2,417,059 of VZQC01009175.1, read as the reverse complement.
CAGCACAGAGGTCCATCATCAGATGAATGGAGAAAGAATATGATACATTTTACTCAGCCATGAAGAAGAATAGCATTGTCTCACTTTTAGGGAAACAGACAGAACTGTAGATCATTATGCTAAGCCAAATAAACAAGATTCAGAAAGATACGCATATGCGTATCTTTTCTTGCATATGCGTAGCCTGGATTTAGATACAGATATCCTATAAGTAGAAACACATACAGGAAAGTAGAAGGGGGACCAGCAGGAGGAAGGAGAGGCTCAAAGGGGGGGAAAGGGGACCAAAAGAGGATAAAAGGGTAAAATGACACAAGACCACATATTTTTAAGGTTAGTGGTACAATTCATCATTCTGAATGCACTTCCTTACCTTTTCTACCGGATGGAACTGTAATTTTCAGGAAACTCTCTGTGTGATTGTCTAAGACCTCAGATCCTACTAGACAGTAGGCCTCGGGAGACCAGTTCAGGTAGATGCCCTGGCGCCAGTACATCCTATTTGGGCGAAGTGCTCTTTCTGAAAAACGTTTAAATAAATCCATACGTAGCCATTAATTATTAATGACTTTATTAACTAAAGGAGACAAACTACGGCTCATACCTTAAGTAACAGTAATACATACTTGTTTTGAAAAAAATGTTTTCATTTTCTCAATTATGAGCCTTTGTTCATATAAATATTATATCATAATTTATCCTTGCTATTTCAGTAGCATAAATTAAATGTCTGCATGTTATCTAACATTCATTTCAAGTTGCTATTAAGTAATGTAACATGATTAATATATGAATACAGAAAATCATAAATAAGTTTTTATAATTTTTGTAAAAATAAATACTCATATTAAAGTCATGTCTGGGCTTTTTCGTGCATTTTAGCTACATTCATGTCTATCAATTCCAGGAATGACAAGATTTAGCCCAGAAAACAAAACACCTCCACCGTTATCTTTTAACCAAAAACAAAACCCTTTGGAGTATTAAGACAGCTCCATGCTTTAGAATGAAAAGCTTGCCACCATATAAATACCCAGTCTACCCTGTCTGTGGATCCCTGGGGGAAGGGCAGCAGAATAGATGTTATGATCAGTGGATGGCTGGGACCTGTTCTACTGGAGTAAAATCCCCTCACTACACAGGGGCATTTCACCCTGTTGTTGCTGATTCTGGGCTTGCTATTAAATAGATGGCCCTAGTGATTTTTTTAATGTTTTTATTGATTCAAGAATTTCATAGAATATATTTGGATCATAATCAAACCCCCTCTCCTCTTCCCACCCCCCCACTACCCCACCCCCTGACTTCATGTCATATATTTTTTAAAGCCTATGTTTTCCAAGTGCTCTTGGGTGTTCCCTTGGAGTCTGGTCAACCTACCAGGCATCACAGAAATAAAGAAAACTGACTCTCCCTCCCCTAGGATTCATCGAATGCTAATAGATCCTCAGCGAGGGCTGAGGCTTCCTGCCGTCCTCCCCAATCTGTGCTGGGCCCTGTCTGTCTTGGGTTGGCACGGGCCTTATGCATGCTGTAGTAAGTGCTCTGGGGTCATATATGCAACTTCCCAACTTCTCCTCCCAAGGCTCAGGGACCATTGTGGAAGAGAGGACAGAAAGGACATAAGAGCCAGAGGTGGTGGATGACCACGAGACACTGTGGAGCCTCACTTTTTAAAAATATTGCTTCTCATGTGCTAAGCCTTGAAAAGTACAGTTGTCAGAAATATGTCTAAAAGAAGAGCTGAGGAGTTTTCTTCCCAGCACGATCTGGTGTGTGCACTTGTGTGGACCAGTCTGAGCTTTGCATGAGAGATTATTTTCTGAATTCAATTGCTTTCCAAACAAACTCTGGAAAAATGCCTTGCTAATTTTAATGTTTCCTCCTAGTTTCTCTAAATGTGAAGTTTTTGTTAAATACATACCTCTTCCAGAAAGCATAAAAGGTGAAATTTCAAGCAATCGATTAATTAATCTTGACCAAAATCCCATTGGAAAATATGGCATTTCATATAATCGAATGATAATTTCAGAGTTTTCACAGTGAGGAAGCTCAATCACAGGTCTGTGGTCAGATAAACTGTAGAATAAAGTATACTGTCAGAAAATACCCACCCATGATCACCAAAATATTTTACTGCTTGAAATTAGTGTAGATAAATATTCCAAACAAGTATTCTTTTTTTTTTTTTGGTATTTTTTTTATTTTATTTATTTCTGTATGTGTATGAATGTACTGTCTGCATGCAAGTCTGTGCACCCGTGTCGTGCAATGCCGCGGAGACAGGATCTCCCTATAGCCCCAGCTGTCCTGGAACTCACTCTGTAGACCAGGCTGGCCTTGAACTCAGCAAAGATCTGCCTGCCTCTGCCTCCCAAGTGCTAGGATTAAAGGTGTGCACCACCACATCCAGCATACTCTTTTTTTTTTAAATATTCTCTTGCCACATGCTCTTCCACATGAAGAATTCAAGGGTCATTTAATCAATTCAAATGCATGCTCAAATGTAGTACAACCAGGAAACATTTCATCAGTCTTATCACATTCATAAATTATAGCAAGTAGTTATACATAGACAGATGTTAAGACTACATAAAACTTTAAAAATACATGTCTCCTAGACAAAGTACATGTTTATATTTAGAACTATCTGCATCTATCAATCAATCTATTTTGCACTTTCAACATGTTGCTTTATAGCCTTTTCCAGTTACCGTCAAAGCAATGAGAAATTTTTTCTACAATACAGAGCTAAACCACAGGCCTCCAAGGGCTAGTTCATATTCTTTTAAAATTCTATTAAAAACTCATTCTCTCCCTCCAAATTCCCTAGCTTAGTGCAACTGTTTCATTGTCAAGTAAGGAGACACACACACACACACACACACACACACACACACACACTCCACTAATTACCTTCCTTAAATAATTTGAGACTCTTCATCCAAACAGCAACTATATACATAAGACAATTTATTTCTTCAAAGTGTAAAATGTACCTTTTCTTTAAAATAGATAAGCTATGGGGCTGGAGAGATGGCTCAGTGGTTAAGAACACTTGCTGTTCCTCCAGAGAGCCTGGGTTCTGGTCTCAGCACCCACATGGTAGCTAACAACTGTCTATAACTCCAGTTACAAGGATCCGATGCCCTCTTCTGACCTCCACAGGCATTGCATGACAGGGGTATACTTACCTACATGCAAGCAATACACTCACACACACAAAATTAAAATAATAAATAATATATATATGCTATACATTAGGAAAATATTTACAAAAGAAGCAAAAATATTTAGCATACCTACTACAGAACCGTTATTTGACAACCAAAGTAATGTGACATAAGGTGACGTTTTTGTGCATATTGAATCTTTAAAGTCTGTTTTACCTGCTTGGAACCAGCAAATACTCTTCTCCTATTGGCAAGGCAATCTGGAATTTTTCTAGGAGTTTGAAGTACTGAGCCATATAGTTCTTTGGAAATCGCTTTTTCTTTGAAAGGAACTTTTCCACGTCTCTACGGGAAATAATTCCCTTGGGATGTTTCAGGCAGCCTTCCACTTTCACTGTCAAAATCTGAAAGATTTAAAACTCATAATCATTAGGATTCATTTTCTGAAACATTTCAAATTTAAAACACTCCGTGTCTTTTTGCTCAGCGTAAGTGGTAAGTGATGACAACGATTTGCTCATAACAACACAAGATGACATTTCTCTGGCAACCAGATCACTTAGAAGCCCTGTGGGGTATCCACTCTCAGAAAACATTTGAAAAATGAGGGGAGAGGAGTTAGATCTTCATCATTTCCCTGGCTCCAATACCCAAGGTACACACTGCAGTCTCATCACTCAAATAAGCCTGTGTATTCCTGGAAATTACCTTCCAGACTGACTGTCCTACAGGTTTGCCGTAAAAATATCTCAACATTTACATGATAGGAAAAAAGCTGTGGAAAGAGAGGCAATGTGACTGCTTTGTGTCATTGGACTCTACTGGTCAATCCTGGGTTGGAAGTCTGGAGTGAGGCTGGGAATCTGCTTTTTAACATGTAACCAAGTGATTCCAGCATATTTTGAGCATTAGCTATTGTGCTAGTTAAGACTCTGCATCTAGGGATTGAGGGGGAGGGCATGAAGAGCTGGCTCATCAGTTAAGAGCACTGGCCGCTCTTCCAGAGGACCAGTGTTCAGTCCCCAGAGCCCATATGGAAGGTGCATACATCCAACCAAAACACTCATAAGCACAAAACTAAATAAAATACATAAATACGTAAATTTCAAAACATAAAAAGAAAAAGAACAAAGAATCTGAATCTAGATCCAAGAAACATGCTCTGCTACTGTCTGTGCTCCTGGGAAAGGCCCTGAGATTTCTTTTAGACAGCTTCCGTCTCTGAAAAATGAGATAATAAAGATAGTGGTGTGTTAAACTGCCAAAAAAAAAAAAAGAAACAAGATCTCATAAGTAAAGCTTAAAAATGCATATGAAATTTTAGGATAAAAGCCCTATATTAGATAGCATTACATATTCGATGTATTTTATTTAGACATTTCTTCTTATTTTATAACTTATTATATATAAATATAATTATATTTCTAATTTCTCTTTAAGACATTTCTACTTAATTTTTCTTAGTAGATCTGTAATGTATCAGGGCTTCCTAAACAGGTCCAAGCATCATTTTTGTTGTATAATAGATAGATTATTTGAGGAAATTTTTTTATTTGAGGAAATTTAATTAGCACCATGCCTTAATTGAAAGAGATATATCCAGCATGAAAATAGCTAATCATTTTAAGGACATGAGCAGCGACATGCAAAGCCGTAAATTATGTTCCTAAGTAAAATAACTGCCAAAGAGTGTGCATGCTAGAGGCCTCCCTGAGTAAGACACCACGGTTCTCGGTAGTGGTGTCTCCATCCCCTGACACTATCTGGCAATGTCCAGACAAAGTTTCACTTTTAAAACTGAAATGCTCCAGCTAGCATCTAGACATTAGGGGACAAAAAAAAAAANAGTCTTCATCATTTCCCTGGCTCCAATACCCAAGGTACACACTGCAGTCTCATCACTCAAATAAGCCTGTGTATTCCTGGAAATTACCTTCCAGACTGACTGTCCTACAGGTTTGCCGTAAAAATATCTCAACATTTACTGATAGGAAAAAAGCTGTGGAAAGAGAGGCAATGTGACTGCTTTGTGTCATTGGACTCTACTGGTCAATCCTGGGTTGGAAGTCTGGAGTGAGGCTGGGAATCTGCTTTTTAACATGTAACCAAGTGATTCCAGCATATTTTGAGCATTAGCTATTGTGCTAGTTAAGACTCTGCATCTAGGGATTGAGGGGGAGGGCATGAAGAGCTGGCTCATCAGTTAAGACACTGGCCCGCTCTTCCAGAGGACCAGTGTTCAGTCCCCAGAGCCCATATGGAAGGTGCATACATCCAACCAAACACTCATAACCACAAAACTAAATAAATACATAAATACGTAATTTCAAAACATAAAAAGAAAAAGACAAGAATCGGAATCTAAGATCCAAGAAACATGCTCTGCTACTGTCTGTGCTCCTGGGAAAGGCCCTGAGATTTCTTTTAGACAGCTTCCGTCTCTGAAAAATGAGATAATAAAGATAGGGTGTGTTAAACTGCCAAAAAAAAAAGAAACAATCTCAAGAGTAAAGCTTAAAAATGCATAATAATTTTAGGATAAACCTATATTAGATAGCATACATATTCATGTAGTTTATTTTAGACTTTCTCTTATTTAGAACTTATTATATTAAATAATTAGTATATTTCTAATTCTCTTTAAGACAGTTCTACTTAATTTTTCTTAGTAGATCTGTAATGTATCAGGGCTTCCTAAACAGGTCCAAGCCATTTTGTGATGTAAATAGAGTTATTTGAAGGAATTTTTTTATTTGAGGAATTAATTAGCACCATGCCTTAATTGAAAGAGATATATCCAGCATGAAAATAGCTAATCATTTTAAGGACTGAGCAGCGACATGCAAAGCCGTAAATTATGTTCCTAAGTAAAATAACTGCCAAAGAGTGTGCATGCTAGAGGCCTCCCTGAGTAAGACACCACGGTTCTCGGTCGTGGTGTCTCCATCCCCTGACACTATCTGGCAATGTCCAGACAAAGTTTCACTTTTAAAACTGAAATGCTCCAGCTAGCATCTAGACATTAGGGGACAAAAAAAAAAAAAAAAAAAAAAAAAAAGACAAACTACAATTAAATGCAACTAAGCATTTAATTGATGTCACGTGGGTGGGAAACCCTGACTGGTGCATGTTTTATATAGTTTTCTATGAAAACACATAGAGAATGATGATTATGGTTACTCAATATAAACTCACTGGCAATGCACTATTTTGAATGGAGAAAATATAGCCCCAACCACCACCATTCAGAGTTTTCCGAGTATAAATATTTGGAGTTCAGAAAGTATCACCATATACTTTGAAATTTTTATTTCTTTTGTTTTTGTCAGAGGGTTTCCTGTAGCACAGGCTGGCCTGGAACTCACTACGTAGCTAAGGATGACTTTGAACTGATGATACTCTCTCACTGCCTCCATACCCCAAGTGCTAGGTTTATATACATACACCACCATGCCTGGCTTCCCTGTGTGCTTTTTTAGGCAGAAATTCCATAGCCTTATCAAACAAGATTTCTCATATTTTGTTACCACAAAGATTTTCACAAAGCATTTACTCAGTTATTGAAGTCAATAGCGATCTCTTCATCCAGACCTACAGAAGTCAGACTTATGTGCATGCAATTTGGAAACAAAGACTCAAGATGTGAACTCTAAACTATCTGCCCTGGTCTACAAAGCTCTTTGAACAGTCTCCTTTGTCAAGCAATCTACAGTTCTCTGTATTTACATAGTTTTAGCCTTAACTGAACCCAAACACTAAAAGTGCTCCTTGCCACCTTCTCTGCTGCCAATCACAGCCCCAATTCCCAGAAAATGTAAAACACCAACCTGTGCCATGACTTTACAAAGCCACTTGGGTTCCACAAAATATAAGTCACTTAACTGTAGTGCTGGGTCTTGAAAATGAAGAAGGACTCCTGCCGAAAAATTCATCACGTGGTTAGTGAGAAGTGGGATTTCAAATCTATGAGCATCAGGGAGCTTCTGACACTGACGGCCCAGCTTCCTCTCACCGAGGAGGAGGAGCCCTGAGGCTCAGCTCTAAACTCTCAATAATTAAAAAGAAGGTTTTTGTGAGTTATATGATGTGACAGTATTAAGAATATTTGAAATCCTGGCGTGCATTAAAAGTGTATGCTCACAAGTAAGTACAAATTCGCAATTTAGTTTTTCACTTTTTAGACATAATTTTCTTTTGGGGGATATTTTTGAGATGGGGTCTCTCTGTAGCCCCAGCTGGCCTGGAACTCAATCTGTAGACCAGACTAGCCTTGAACTCTCAGAGATCCACCTGCCTTTGCCTCCCCAGTACTGGGATTAACGGCATGCGCCACCATGCTTGGCACATTTTAACTTTTAATATGTAATTTTCAACATGATGTGGAAAAGAGTATCCTGAAGTTATTTTCATACAATGTTCAGGGATCATCAACAGTTTAGTGGCTACCTATTCTGATACCACGAGATAATGCACATTTTGAGGAAGCTTACACTGAAGGGGAACAGATCACCTCTGCTGAGGGCCAGAGAGTTTCACTGTGTATTGCATGAGCAACAGGGTGACATCTGCCACCCAGAAACTGTCCAAGGTGGCCCACTGAAACCATTTCAATAGTAATTATTTTATGGTATGAAAATAACTTTTACACAAAAATGTGATATAAATGGGCATGGCTACACTGAAGTTCAAGTTCAGTGTCTTCTATATAGCAAAGCTGTATTCAGAACTCACACTTTAATTCCTGGTCAGAGATTCCTTTCTGCTTTCTGTGTGAATGATTTCTAAGTTGCTTTTCTTAGGACATGATATTTAATTCAACACTAATGATGATTTTACAGAAGAGAAAAAAATCAGCGGCCTATTTAAGACTTTTATTAGCACTCTCCTACATTCTGAATATAGAGGATATACAAGATACAGGCATCTTTTCAAGTTATCATGCCCTGTCCTGAAGAAAGAAAAACAGAGCACACACACACACACACACACACACACACACACACCAACCTGACTCATTTAAGAAGTGAACTGCTTGGGGAAGCTCATTTTCATCCAGCTGCAACTGGTTTCCCTTCACTAGTTCTAGGAGGCGTTTCCGGTCAATCACAGGAAATTCGATTGGCACGGTTCTACGCTCTGATAAGATGATTTTCTCCAGTTCCACATAGCAGTCTGGAATCAGCTGCCCAACAACAGGCTGATCTCGAATCTATGAAATTAGAAATGACAAGGTGTAAAAATCTACTTAAATTCTTCATTTGTCAGACAGTGCATTTGGTCATAGCAGTTTTCCCAGAATGTCTTTTAAATAAAATTGAAACATGATGTGAAGCTTATCTAAATGGTAATGAACAGAAGATGAAATTATAGCCTGGCATGGTGTTGTACGCCTTTAATCCTAGCACTTGGGAGGCAGAGGCAGGTGGATCTTTGTAAGTTCAAGGCCAGCCTGGTCTACAGAGTGAGTTCCAGGACAGCTGGGGCTACAGGGAGACCCTGTCTCAAAAATACAAAAAAAAAAAAAAAAAGAAATTAATGGAAGGGGGTTATGGACACAGAAAACTTGTAAAGAACTAGCTAACCTAATTACTCAGAAATTCCATTTTTAAAAAGACAAAACACTGACAGTAAAAGAGTGATTTTATCAGGCTGGGCACAGTGGCATGAGCCTTTGAATCCCAGCACTTGGGAGGCAGAAGGGGGGTGATCTCTGTGAGTTCAAGGCCAGCCTGGCCTACATAGTGAGTTCTAGGCCAGCTAGGGTTACAGGGAGACCCTGTCTCAAAAAAAGAAGAACACGGGCTGGAGAGTTGGCCTAGGGGTTAAGAGCGCAGACCGCTCTTGCAGAGGAGCCGGGTTCGATCCCCAGCACCCACATGGCGGCCGAGAACCGTCTGAAACTCCAATTCCAGGAGAACTCCAGTTCCAGGGGAGTCCGACACCCTCTTCTGACCTCCGCGGCGTTGCACGTCACGGGTGCACAGACTTGCATGCAGACAATACATTCATACACATACGGAAATAAATAAAATTAAAAAAAAATTAAAAAAAAAAAGAAGAACATTATTTTATGTATTGAAGTACTGGACTTGTGTACAGCACACATGTTCTCTTAAGACATTGGTACATGTTACCAGGGCTTTGTAACATTTCTTTATTACATAAAAATAGACACAGAAGTCAAATATCAAAATTTGCCCTTATTATTTAGAAAACATTAGGTTGGTGGACTGCACATATCAAGAGTCAGACCTGGAGACATGAAATCGCACTCATGCTATGCTTTTGCATCAACCTTGAATTTGGGAAAATGAGGACCTGTCTAATCTCTGATAATGCTGACCCTGACCTGAAAAGATCACTTTGCTGCACTAGCCAAGAAACATTAAAAGTAGGACTTTCAAAGAATGGTCTTCAGATGAAAGTCTCTCTAATAGGCATACTTTCCATTCTTTTTTTAAATTGAAAAATCTTAATTTTAGAGAGAAATGCACCTCTAGCAATGCTAAAGAAAAATGCCTTTGAGAGCCGCCAGGGGGCGATCTCTCCCCATGTCTGGATCCCTGTGACTGTTAGTTGGTTTCATCTCAGGTTGCACATAGAAACTAGGCATTTCCTAGCACATACGAATGCAAAAAAAATGTCACTTTTCTGCACTGTACCTAAATATTAAGGAACCTGATGTTTAGCACGTAAATCCAGCAAACATTCATTCAAAAATTATTTTCTACATTCCCTGTCCCAGAAAATAATACATAGTTCTATTAACCTTCATATGCTTTTCTTCATTATTTTGAAATTTAGATGAAACAGAACTTTAGCTTGGATTTTATGTTTTAACCCAAGAAATAAATGATAGTTTCCACAAAAGCAAATCAAATAAAAGGGGAAGAAATTTGTACGGCAGGCCACAAGGCCACAAGAGAAGGTCCGCTCTGATAATGGCTGGAGAGTATTAAAGTGGCATTGTTCTTGCTGACTGAAATTTTGGTCTATATCTGCTGTCACCTCTCACCTTCATTATGGGAACAGTACCAGGCTGAGGATGAAGGAAATAAATAAAAACTCCTAAAGACCACAAATACCTGTTTATAAAAACTGGGAAGGATTAGAAATGAGCCAAGATGAAGGGGAAAGAGAAGAGGGAGGGAACGGAAAAGCACTCTAATAGACTGAAAGCTGCTTTGAGGACAGGCCTCAGAAAGGAGAGGATGCTTCGCCCTAGCAAGGCATCTGAGAGAATCACTAAAGCAATGCAGTAAGCTCCCAAACCTGCATGCCAGAATGAGGCCTCTGTTAGCAGTGTGCACTCCATGTAAAAGTGCTGGAACAAACCTCATCTCATTGGTTGACACCGACATATTCCTAGTATCCAAAAGCAGCATTAGCCCAGCTTAAAGGCCCAACTCCCTTACCTACAGGCTTGGCTCCAACTAAATTCAGACTTCTCAACACAAACTCATCTTCCAAAAGGAAAAAAGTATTGGGGCTGGAGAGATGGCCTAGCGGTTAGGAGCACCAACTGCTCTTGCAGAGGACCTGGGGTCGATCCCCAGCACCCACATGGCGGATGAGAACCATCTTTAACTCCAGTTCCAGGGGAATTTGACACACTCTTCTGACCTCCGTGGCATTGCATGACACAGGTGCACAAACCTACGTGCAGACAGTACATTCATACACATAAAAAATTTAAAAAAATTTTTAAAGGAAAAAAGTATTAACATAGCCCAATTAACAACAAAAATTTTTATGTACAGGTAGAGTCACAGAGTTGATTAATTGAATAAACAGATTAAAGAAAACATATTACCCCCAATCATAAGTCTCACAGGAGAGTACAAAAAGAAGAAAGCTTCAAATACCATTCTTCTTACATCAATACTAACAGCAATCAGGAAAACATGTTAGTAACATGTTGAATGTGTGTTGAAGCAAATTCTCTCCCGGGCACCATGAAGACCATTACATTTATGAGGTTACATTATTAGCTCATTAGGCTTCAGATAGGAGCACAATCTGTGGAAATGGGACAGAGCCTAGCTAACTGGTCAATATGGAGTTACTCCCGGGTGAGCTTATCATTTTTCATCCACACTGGACTACTTCTGAGATCCAGTGGGGGTCCCAGGAGTAATTATCCTGGGACTTCTCAGACCAAATAGGACTCTAGTTACATTCTATGATCTCCTTAGACCTAAGCCAACAGAAATTCACCACAGTGCTTGCCACACGGAACCACCCAGAGTGTTTTCCAGCAGATGAGACCATCATCCCCTCAGAGCCTAAGAAAGATTTCTTTCTCCCTAAGTATTTAAAAAGAGTGTTCCTCTTGGTGACATATTTTTTCAAGTTCTATAAACACTAGGCTTACCAAAGAGAACTTTAGGGATTTAAAACATGTCTTAAAATTAAAACCTAGTTTGTATGAATTCAGTAATTACTTGAATGTTACTGAAAACCAATCAGTGGTTTTTATGACTAAAGAACTGACTCAAATACTGAGAAAAACATTGGAATGGAAGCCATGAGGGGGTGGGACAAAGGGGGGCGGTGGAAGGAGCCAAGTAGAACATGCAGATATAAGGAAAACAGAAACTCCAGCAGAAAGTGTCCGAGCAGCAGAACCCAAGGAGGATTCGGACCTAGACCTCACTTCACTGTCCCCTCTGGATGGACCCTCCTAAGAGGAGGCTGGAGGGCGGGTGACGGGAAGCTTGCTTAGTATCCTGGGAGCATTCTCTTAACTCTTTCCAGGATTCTCTAGTTAATTTTGTTCCCATTTCTACAAATTATAAATAAGCCATGTTTTATAAATAAGTTTTTTTTTAAATAAAAGTACTTCAAGAGTTCTGAGCTACGAAAAACCCACAATTTTAAGATAATATGTTTTCTTCTCAAGATTTCTGACATTTCCAAGCAGTGGCATAATGGAGAAGGAACAATTGTATTTATCTGTCAGCCTGCAGGAAGCACACACACTACCGCACCTTGAAATTAAGACTCTCATTTATGATGGTTTTCCGAAGCTTTGCCAGAGCATCCGACTCCTCAGTGGCGTTCACGAAGTGGTAATCCCGGATGGCAGGGAATCCTCGCTTGTTCAAGAGTTCTTTGGTAATTTTACTTATGCAAGCTTTGCGTTGTTTCTCATCAGAAATATCCAAATGTGTGCCCACAAGAATCACTGGGGAAGAGGAAGCACGTGCCTACAGGACAGACACAAAATACTTGCACTTGAATAAAAACCCTACCTGTTATCTTCTGAAATCTGCTTTCTTCGAAATTAGTGGGGCAGTAATGAGAGACTCAAAGACTTTAGAGCAATAAAGTAACTGTCCCTTCTTGTTGCTGGGATACCTATACTCTTCTAAAGGACACTGGTTGAAACTCCATCCAATAGTGCTGAGAGATGGGACTTTGTGGTGGCTGTCATCACAGGAGTCCATTTCTGAGAAAAGATGAGTTAGGGCTCCTCCCGTCCCCTTCTCTCTTGACATGTGTACTCTTGCCCTTCTACCTTCCCCATGGGCTCACACAGCAAGAACAGCCTCACAGATATCAGCTCTATATCCTGGAGTTCCCATCCTCCAGAACCTGGAGAGAGAAACCTCTGTGCTTTATGTATGAACCACCAGGCCTCAACAGCACTCAATGACTAAGACATTTCTTAAATCTAAAAAAAAAGATATCCTTAAAAAATGTATTAGTATGGTGTTGGAGAGATGGCCTAGCAGTTAAGAGCGCCAACCACTCTTACAGAGGACCCAGGTTCAATCTCCAGCACCCACATGGCGGCTGAGAACCGTCTTTGACTCCAGTTCCAGGGGAATCCAACGCCCTTTTCTGACCTCCGCTGCATTGCATGACACAGGTGCACAAACCTACATGCAGACAGTACATTCATACACATACAAAAAAATAAATAAATTTTTTTAAAAAGGAAAAACAACCCAAGATTTTTAAAAATGTATTAGTATACCCTCTTTTTTTTTTTTTTTTTTTATCTTTTTGAGACAGGGTCTCCCTGTAGCCCCAGCTGTCCTGGAACTCACTCTGTACACCAGGCTGGCCTTGAACTCACAAAGATCCGCCTGCCTCTGCCTCCCAAGTGCTAGGATTAAAGGCGTGTGCCACCACGCCCAGCGCCAGCTGCCCTTCTAAGCATTCAATAAAACTCCAAGCTACAGCAAAGTAACACAGAACTATTTACATTTTTTTGTTGAATTTTAAATGTTATTCAGAAATATTTTCCCTGGTATTCTAACCATAGAACATTTAATTCAGAATCTTATAAAAAAAAAAAAAAACTAGTGACCAATTAGACTACTTCTTAGAAATAACTGAAGCACATAACTCTTTGGAACCAAATTAAAATAGACATCCCATCTTATCGAAAGAAAAAAAAGGAGTACTTCCAAAGAAACTACATCTTCTAGAATCTTATGGACATCCTCCATCTAATTTTCTCTTAAGACCCTCCTTAATTTACGATCATCAAAAGTTGGCTGATATAGCTTGTAATATGTATGAGGCCAATATTTACTAATCTTACAAATAGTAGGTCCTGCACAAACAGGATCAGATTAACCAGGCAAATAAATGGTTGAATAAAATTAAATTAAAAATTTGATTAACACTATAAGGTATCAAGAGACGCTGGGCATGATGGTGTATGCCTTTGATCCCAGCACTCAGAAGCCTGGTCCAGGCCAGCTGGAGCTACAGGGAGACCCTGTCTCAAAAACACTAATAAATAAATAAATAAATAAATAAATAAATAAATAGTACCAAGAGAGTTCCATGGGTAAAAGTGAATAATCTGAATAGGCTCTATCTTCTTTTCATTGCTAATGAAGAAAGATAAGGAACAGGAAAACTCAGGTCTCTTCAGGGAGAAAAGCAACTAAATCTGACAAGGCCTCTTTCCTCATGGTTCTCAAGGGAGGCTCTCCAAAGGGAGGAAAATAAGGGTGTTCTGGAGGCAAAATTACAGAGATCACAAGACATCCCTAGCCTGTATCTATTTGACCTAGATCTCAAACAAACAAACAAACAAACAAACAAATCTAACAGTTTCCTGCATTCAAGATGATCCTTAGGTAGACCAGAGAAAAAGTTGCTTTTAATGGGCAATATCAATATAGGAGATGAGATACTTTACTTTTCAGCTTGTCTGCCTCTATTTACAGATACAAGCTAATTAATTGTGGGTATAAGTTTTCAAGCATTGGTCACCCCAAATATAGGCAGGAAGAAACTCAAGTTAGGCAACTGCAAAGGCACGCGCACACACACACACACACACACACATATTTGGTGGCTTGATTCTCCTTGAGTATGTGTGCTAATTCCCACATACTTATAACCTTATAAAATTTAAAGATGTCAGAGAATGACCCTGCAAAATCAAATATTCTGACTTTTGTCACTTCTGTTGATTTTTTTAAAGTTGCCATTTCTATGCCTGCTTGCAATATTTAGGGATCTATGCCCCATTTTTAAATAGGAAATTCTCCCTTAAGACATGATCAATAGCCCCGCCTTCTGTATATAATGGGTAAATAAGGCAATATACCTTACTAGAAACAATTTATTATTACTTATATATTTAATTATATATATATATATAATATCCTGTCTCATATATATATATATATATATATATATATATATCTTAGCCTCATCCTTTAAAGATATAATCTAAGTGATTTGAAAGATTTACAAGCTTCATCAAAAAAACTTTTATTTACATCTAGCCCCAGAGAAAATATGGATAAATGTTACATTCAAATATTTTGGATATACTGTCATTCGTTTATTTTTTTCATGAAGCCTCATGAATTAGAATTGTCTATTCCAGAAAGGATAACACTAAATTTTTTTGACAGCTTTCAGGCTTCAACTGGCTTCAACCTTGCCTGGGATTTGTACTGCATCTTTTTCTCACATTTTTGCTTCTTTTAAATGAGAAACTAATTTAAATTTGTGCCATATCAGGGTGCCCTTCTAATTTCTACTTCATTAAAGCTGAATTTAGAATAAAGACAGCTTTCATAGATTTCTGTTTGTTTCTGAAACTTCCCTTTCTATTACAGAACTTTAGAATGATTATTTCTTTCCAATTTATCCCAAACATCTCAATGAAAAATATTTGTATCCCCAATCAACAAAGAATTACTCTTTGGACTGAACCAGAACTATCCAACTTAACAGACAAGGACAAGGACGTTATGTATCCTTCCACATCTCAAGACAACTTCAACTTCTTTTACAGACCTGTTGCCTTTCTGGAACAAGCTTCCTTTTGCTCTATGTGGAGTTCCATTACTCCCTAAACAAGTCTTTTGTTCCATAAGTATATCCCATTCCTAACGCACTAACACTTTATTTCAAATGGAGACAATAATCAGGAAAAGGAACCATTATGTGGTACTGAAATGTTACACTCTCCTGTTCTTTCTGCTTTCAACCCTTCAATCCACTAATGGATTTTCACTATGTGGCTCAAGCCATTCCATTACTGTTTCAAGACATGTTGACTCATTCTTTAAATTCCTTCTTTTCAAAGTATTCGCCTCTATTTAAAAATCTCAATTAACTCATCCTGCTTTCATAAGATACATTCTATCCCATATAGAATTACCTGGCCTCCACACAGAAAGATATTGTCCTGATTAACGCCTAGTTATATCTTTTCAGTTGTCACAGATATAAACTCAACAAATTATCCTGTCCTGTTCTGACATTGGTGACCCATCATCTCCAGAGAAATGACTCCCATGTGTTCATCCTAATGAACCGTGGCAAATGGAAGTAACTCACATAAATTCCTTTGGTTGTTTTATATTTGCTTGTTAATGTGCTGATACATTTTAAGGCTTTAATTTTGCTTGTGCTTAAACACATGAATCTGCTGGAACTGTGTGAGAATACTCATGAACTACTTTCCCTGTAAAGGGGGTCCCAAAAGAAATCAAAACAAACAATTGTCCCACTTTGCATCTAAAATATTTATCTCCCTTTTTACTAACTTTGGGAAGTTCATGTCTCAATGGACTCCCAAGCTCCAACCATAATTAAACTAACTCATTTATTATTTAAAAGTTAAACAAAAAGGAGGAATAAAGGGTAATTGTTCAGAAATAAATTGTTAAAACAAATTATACTTAAAATCTTTTACAAGCGATTTATACTTTAAAAGTTTTAAAATTGTTTCTCTCGATGTTGCCCCAACACCTGCTGGAAAAACTCCATAACAAGAAATTTTACCCAAACACATGGTTTTATATAAACTCCCTTAAGGACCAGCTAATGGAGGTATCCCATTCTTCTCATTAACTGGACCCAAGGCTCCACATCTGTGCTTTCTCTTACAGCCCTCTCTGGATCACATGGTGACTGGTAAAGCTGTACCAGAAGACAGCGACCTGGCGACAGAACAGAGACCCTCTCCTGAACTTCAACCACAGGAATAGCTACCCTGTTCCAGGCCTTCTCCTCAGAGTGCTGTCTGCCTAGGCCGCCTTTCTCAAGATGAGGTCATGTTGACTCATGTCACTTCTCCAGAACACTGAACCCTAACCACCCTACCACCAGCGACCTCCCCATGGACATCAAACAAGGGAAATGTGAAAACGACTTTTCTAAAAATGTCTTCTTTTACAATATGAACATGCTTCATCCTTTATAAAACAAAGAAGAGGGAAATGTAGGAATAACTTTTATAATATGGACATAATCTGGCCTAAAGATTTTTATCTGACTTTGCAATCAGAAAGCTGGCTGTTTATATTGTAAACAAGCTCACTGGGCCTTCTGCTCCTCTTAAAACCTGGGGCACATGACCTTAATCCCCCAGGACCCTATTTTACCCTCTACCCAAGACAGTGACTGAATTTACATATGAATGTTTTACATATCACAGTGCTGAAAGCAGCATGCTTTTCTCATTGCAAACAATGACAGAATTATGATTGTAGATTTGTGTGGTAGTCTAAGGCTAGGGATCAAAGGGCAGGATTCTCTGTCCACACTGTTCCAATAAAAGCATGAGCACTGCCTGAGTTGCACAGCACTGTTCCCAGAGACATCAGAAGGAATGGATATTTGGCAGTTCAGGTCTGTTCTGGGCCTTATGAATGCACAGAGTCAGGCTATTGCCTTATTCAGACATCGCTATAATGTGGCATAGAAAGGCTGAAATTGTTTGCCCAAAATAAATTCCTTTAAACGTGGATATGAAAAAACAGAATATCTAATATGCTAAGAGGTTTATGCTCCATTTCCTTATGATTAAAAGAGATAACCTTGATATTGAAGAGCCAGGGCTTCATGGCGTCCACCTCTGCCTGCCCTTTGCTCAGGTCGTAGACGGCGAGGTACAGAGCTCTCTGGGTCATGAAGTGAGGATGTGTGCTGTAGAATTCCTCACGACCTAAAACGAGATGTCAGAGGTTTCCATCCTTCCATGTAATAGGCAAAGTTCATTTAAAAAAAAGTCTGCAGAGGGAACTGTCACATACTTGAAAGAAAAATAACCAACAGCAATATTCCTATTTAGACGTGATCCTGTGGCTTCTCCAGGACTGACATCTCCCAGCATTTTTCTTGCTGCCAACCATGCAGTTAGCTTCCGAGTCCTGTGCTGGTCTCCAGGACTTTCTTTCCCTGTTCTCACCCTTTCTGGTGACAAGGATAAAACCAGCAGCTAATGGCTTCGGAATAATTTCAGGGGATCTACCAGTTCTTGGATACATTTGATTAGAAAACTCAATTTTAAAATTCGTGTTCTAAATAAAGGGTACAAAGGATGAAATAATTCCCTAGAGAAACAAATACCTGCAAAATCCCACACATTTAGAACAAGGTCCTTTTTCCTCCTGCCTCTTATCTGGATAGGCCAGTCTTTCACATCTATGCCAACTGTGGCCCCTGGCATTCCAAGATCTGATTTCTTAACTTTCATTAACTGCTGCAGTAAAGTGGTTTTACCACTCCCAGTATTCCCCACAATCATAAGCTTCATCCTGTTATAGGGCACAGCCTTCTTCAACCGTTGTTGAAGAAACCTAGAATTCAAAAGGTAAAAAAGAAGTCAGAAACTGCCTAAGAGGAAACTAGGACTCAGATGAGTTGTTCTGCATGAATACTTAAATATGCAAAATACTGTGAGGGTCATAAACACACAAACTCATGCCTTCTGATGTACTATTAGCATATGGATTTTATTAATAACTTCAAAGCAATCAATAATATTTGGTAACATTGCCAAATGTACCAGAAATAAATAAATGCCAAAATCCCTTTGAAATGCTAATCAGAATGCAATGTATATACACAGATATACACTGAAATGTACATACATGTGTCTCAGTTTGTTTATAGCACAAATAAAACCCTAAACATTATAAAATATAAATTTTACAATTGACTAGAACCAAGGAAAAGAAAAACCAAAGCCTATTGTAACCAAAGTTTAATAATGAGGTTAACTGGTTATTCTATTTGAACATGTATGTATACATTCATATAGGGTATATGTGAATAAAGATATATTTTATATATTCATCTATGGTATATGTGATATACAGATATATTCACATGTATTTGTATACAGTGTACATGAATCAAAAGATGTTTATTTGTTCATGATAAATATATAACTTATTATATACTATCAATAAATATTAACAGATTGCTATTTTGAGTAAACTTAATGTAAAAATCATTGAAACTAATGGAAGTACTGGATGCTCAAACAAATGCACTGTTAAAACAACAGATTTAAGATGTCTTTTTTGTTATTGTTTTCAAATATTTTATTTATTATTTTAATTTTATATGCATGTGTGCATTGCCAGAATGAATCTAAGTGCACCCATGCCATGCAATGCCTGTGGAGAACAGAAGAGGGCATTGGATGCCATGGAACTGAAGTTACAAACAACTGTTAGCTACCATGTGGGTGCTGGGACTTGAACCCAAGTCTTCTGCAGAACACCAGTGTTCTTAACTGCTGAGCCATCTCTCCAGACCCCAGATTTAATATGTTTTAAAAATTTTAATGGGTTTATAAAAATACATTTGAAACTCTGCTACAGTATTGCCATATAGAAAAGCAAACTAGGAGCTGGAGAGATGGCTCAGCAATTAAGAGCACTGGCTGCTCTCACAGAGGACCCAGGTTGGATTCCGAGTACCCACATGGTACCAAACAACTGTCTATAACTCCATTTCCAAAGGTTCTGACACCTTCTTCAGATCTTTATGGGCACTGCGCAACACAGATACATTTCCATAGGTGCAGGCAATACACTCATACACATAAAATAAAAATAATAAATATTTTTTTTTAAAAAAGGAAAACTTGCCGGACATGGTGGCACATGCCTTTAATCCCAGCACTCAGGAGACAGATGCAGGTAAATCTCTGTGAGTTCAACGCCAGCCTGGTCTACATAGTGAGTTCCAGGCCAGCTGGGACTAAAGGGAGACCCTGTCTCAAAAACACCCAAAAAAAAAAATTATCAAAAAAAAGGAAAACTTAAATCATACAAGAGCTTTAAGGAATATTGACAATCCATGCAGACAGCAGGAATCTAAGCAACATTCCTGATGACCAAAGGGACAAATTAGTGGCTGTAAAGATACTCAGTGGATACAGCACTTGCTGTGTGAGGCACAGAGTTGGGGTCCTCAGCACATACCAGGCCAGTGTGACAGCCTGGCTGTAAGCCCAGTCTTTTGGGGGCAGAGACAGGGTCTCCTGAGCAAGTACCTAGCTCCAAGCTTATCAAGAGACCCTATTTCAGCAGACAAAAGGGGGAGCAGTCAGGGGTGGAGAGTGATGTAGGAAGACACAAATCATCGACCTCTGGGTAAGAGGTATCAGCATCGTCTCCATATTACCTGGAATACAAGGAATAAAAAAAATCCACAGTGGCTACAAATAAACTCATTCATGAAATGAAAAGCTAATGGAACATACAATATTAATGTTAAATAGTACAATTCATTTTCCCTAAATTATAACTATATACCCATCAAGAAATCAGAAACAAATTTACCAAAGATAAATGGAAATAAAGTTACCCAACCTTATGATGTCTTTGGCTTTACATCCTACATGCTTGAAGTCAAAACTCAGATGCAAGTCATCCAAGGGAAGATCCCATATTTTGCTTAATTTCCCCATCTCATTGGGAAAGGATCTCAGCTCCGAGTTGTGACTAACATCAAGAGATGTCAGATTTTCAAGAAAGCCAATCTCAGGAGGAATCTTAATAAGATAAAAAAAAAAAAAGGGTAAAGTCTGTTGGTGGAGAGAAAGAAACGTGTGTATCCAGGAACTGAAGTGTTAAGGGCTAAGAAAGGCTCTTAGATCTCATCTGTAATATGCATAACTTTTCAACAAAGTGAACAAATCTTCCAAAACCTTATCCTGAGTTTTCAGTATTCATGCTTTAAAACAAAATGAAACAAAACAGATATATATATACATACATATATATAAAGAACTTTCCCAATCCATGAATTATTTATAACATTATTACATTTTAGAATGTACTTATTGCATGTATGTGCATACAGACATGTGTGCGAAGGTCAGAGGACAACTGGCACAAGTTGGTTCCCTCCTTCCTGAGTGTGCTGGTTTGAATGAGAATGCCCACCATAAGCTCCAAGCATTTGGACACTTTGTTCCCCATTGGTGGTGCTGTTGGAGGAGATTTAGGAGGTGTGCTGTTGGAGGGAGCACAAGAGGTGGGTCTGCTTGCAGATTTGGCCCAATTCTCCAGCTACCTCCTGCCATGCCTCCCCATTTGGATGCACTCTTATACCTCTGGACCTGTGAGCCAAATAAATGCTGTCTTCTGTAAGTTGCCTTAGTCATGGTAGTTTACCGTAGCAACAGAAAAGTAACTAATTCACTAGGGATGGCTCTCAGGTTGTGCAGCTTGGTGGCTAGCACTTTAACTTGCCACACTATAAAGCTGGCGGTACTTATAACTTAAATAACATACTTCATTTCAATGTTGTAAGGCTTTGTAGTTATCTAAATGATTATCTGTGGCTCCATTCTGTTCTCTCACACTGCATGTGTTGCTCAGTAAACCACAAAGATATCAAATATATAACCATCACAAATTACTATGTTTTTAAGGGCCAGCCTAATCAAAATGATTTCATGCTTCCAGCATTGTGTATATTCCTATACACATGTCATACATTAATAAGCCTTTGAACACATGATATGAGTGTTTTGAGTTTGCTGGTTCATTTGTTGGAAATTAAACTTTTACTACATCCATTTCTCATAGAGTAGGATCACATCTTATTTACAAAGCAAGAAATGAGAAGTAACAGATTTTTAAATAATAATTTGTGATAATACAAACTATGAAACCTATTTTCAAATTGTTCATAACTTTAAGCAGATAAAGACCTCTTACCTCTTTTAGTTTATTGTGAGAAAGATGTAGTTTCTCTACTCTAGACCACAGCTGTGGTTTTTCTCTCAAGTCCAAGATGCTGATTTGATTATTGCTAAACAGAAGCTCCCTTAAGTTCAAAGATTTCCAGCGTGCAGGTCCTGGCAGGTATTCAATGTTATTATTGCTCATATCCAAGGACCGTAGGCTAGAATGATACAATGTGCCAACAAAAGCAAAATCAGAGTTTCCACAGTAGGTGAGATAATATCACAAGTAATTTTGTCAGGCTGAGAATAAGAAATGGCTTTAGAGCTAGTATTACACATAACTATGAATCTGAGCATGCTTCACTGGGGTACAGGCATACATGAGTGAGGACATCAAGAACAAAATTGGTCGTGTGCCCAAGTGAGAAAATGAGGTACTGACAATGTACCCGATGCTCCTTAATTACAAAAAGGGATTTCATTTTTTCACCAAAAAGTAATGATGATTGTTTGAAACAACAGATATATTTGTCCTTGAATATTACACATATGTCAAAACATCACACACTACCCTATATTTACAATTTAGAGGGATGACTTCTATGAAACAGACATAATCTGAACTGACTTTTAAATAACCCAAGCAAAATCATGTGCTCTTGTGTCTCATGACATGGGTACATGATCTCATTTCCTTGCCACTCTCAATTTGGTGTTCCACCCAAAAAGATAATGAATGAATGTATGAATGGTGTATATGTTTGAGAATTAGCATACCACATACTGAAGCCCTGGAAGGACATGTAACCGTGGGTGAAAGAGATATTTTAGAACTGGGGATGAAAAGGTCTAATGTTAAGGTTAACATAGAGTCAAACTTGTACTTCCCCAGTCGAAGCTGGAGAAATCATTTTGAATGCATAAGATCATGGGTAGGACCAGTTAGGACACAGTTCCACACAGAGTTCCAACAAGACAGTTCCAATAGTGCAGTTCCAGGAGACAGATGGATCCAAGGGCCACATTTGGTCCCATTCATCAAAACTAAATTCAAGGGTGAGGCTTTTGTTTGTGTAGGTAATCATAAAGTTGGCATAGTAACACCACCAATTATATATATATATATATATATATATGTACATAAATTCAAGATTTAAAAAAAAGAAATCAGGAACTTGGGACTGGAGAGATAACTCAACAGTTCAATCCACTGGCTACAGAGGACCACTGCAGGCACTGTACAACATGGGTGCACTTATATACATGCAGATAATACACTCACACACATAAGATAAAACTAATAAAGTACTTTTAAAAATAAAAAAGAAAGCAAAAAGTTGAGGTCTAATTTTCCTACTTCAGGCACATAAAAATGTCTGTGTTAACATGAGGAAAAGATGAGCGTTTTACAAATGTTCATAGGCACAAGAAATCATGATAAATAAGGGTACAAACGTGTATCGAGAGTCCTGTGTCCTCTACAGGGTTTGGAGATGTGGAGCTCCCACTATCCCTTCATGGAAGAGCCTCACTCAGCCATAAGGGGATTCTTCAGGCTGCATCTGGAGTTAACTAGTAGTTATAGTCTAGTAGAGTGCTGTACATAGCCTTCTTCCAGCTTATCTCAGTGTGATGATGGCCTCAGCACTGAGTGTGACCTCAGCCCTGAGTGTGGCCACAGCCCTGAGTGTGGCTAGTAGTATCTATTGGCCCACCATGCAAGCTGCCTACTCTCATCCAGGATTGCTGCTCAAGTCTGGAAAAAGCACATTTCCCATGAATACATGAGTGTAGGAAGAATGGAGACAGGTAGCAGTTGTCATGGACTGATCCCTTTCACCCCAGTGTGTCTGAAGCTTCATGAATTAATTCTCAGCTCACCTAGTAGACAAAAATTTGGGTCCACAAAGCAATATTTTTGTTCTTTTATTGAAATGTATTAGATTTTGCTTCAGTTATCTTAGAAAAAAACACATCAACAAACTAGAAGAGATTTTGCTGTGTTCGAGACAGTATTTAAATGTCTAACTAGAAATACACTTGAGAAAAGCTTAGAATCACTAGTTTTTTTCAAAAGTAGCATCTCTAAGAGTCTCAGCCAGATCTTAAACTAGACAAATATATGCTTATTTGTAGAACAAAAGTAAATTAAACACATGTATACAAAAGTTAGGATGTATGTCTGAGGATGGTGTCTAAGATATGCTGCCATTAGGAGCTGAGAAGAAATTTTATGTCATGTCATTTACTAGGTAAACTATCATAAATCACTGGTCTTTATATATTTTCATGGATATATTATATTTAATAACTGAGACTACATACGTTTAACAGAAGCAATGTGTATGAATTGAGAGTCTGAATTTGAACCAACAATATTAACAAATTATGACTTTGGAAAGATACTTTGTTTCTCTGAGGAGATTAAGAAATGGAAATAATAATAGTAGGTGCCCCACACAATTATTAGGAAGATTATAGAGATAGCCCAGTAAATAACAATTAGAAGAGAGGGTGATATATTTCTAAAGCTATATTTAAGCTAACTAGTTTATATTTGTCTGACATTCTCTATGGCTAGATTATTATAGCTACTATTTGCCCACCTATGTATTTGCAGGTATATATATATATATATATATATTATAATATATATATATATATATATTATATTTTTTTGCCTTTTTGAGACAGGTTCTCCCTTTAGTCAGCAGATATATTTTAAATATGATTTATGATGCATGATCTAATTATACTAGTACTTAAAACGACAACACGGGGCTGGAGAGATAGCCTAGTGGTTAAGAGCACTGACTGCTCTTGCAGAGGACCTGGGTTCGATCCCCAGCACCCACATGGTGTCTGAGAACCATCTGTAACTCCAATTCCAGGAGAACTCCAGTTCCAGGGGAATCCAACACCCTCTTCTGACATCCGCAAGCATTGCACGACACGGGTGCACAAACCTACATGCAGAAAGTACATTCATACACACACAAAAATAAAATTAAAAAAAAAAAACTAAAAAAAAAAAGACAACACATTTGAAATCTAATTAATGCCTGTGGTTTACCTACAGTTCATCTACAGTGACATTAATCAGCTTCCAAACTCCAGCCCACCCCTATCTCCACCAGATCTATAAGTATTTAAATGCTGCTAATCTTCACAGAAAATATCACTCAAACATAAAGAGAAAATCACCTTCTGAGAGAGCAAGTGAAAGAGTAATTTTCATCTAATTAATATCTTCCCAATGTCATGTGGTGACAGAATATGGCAATTATATTTCAAGTTATTCCTAATAATTCCTAATAATAGCACAATTAATTAATATAAAATTTAAAGATGCGTGTCTTTTGTCTAGTGAAAATCATATATATGAAAGCAAAAGTAGGTTTAGAAGTAAATTATTTATATGCTTAAGTCAAAACTTTGCTTCTAAAAGCTATGCTACAGCTCACATGTCTTTAAAGCAAAAGAATAAACTTACTGTGGTAGAATTAAAATTACATCTGGAATGCACGTAAATTTGTTTTGAGATAATTTTAGGCTTGTTATGGAAGAAGGTAAAACAGGCATATCAACTGAAAGAAAATAAAGACAAGACAAGCATTTTTAATCATTGTAACCAGATTTCTATTAAATTCAGTAAGAACAGTTACCAAAAACACATCACTTACTTGGTGTTTAGGTAAGAGAGAAAAATGAGAAGTTATAACTTCCATTTTCATACTAATAAAACAAATTCACCCTATAAAATAATAATATGGCCACTAAACAATAAATTACTTATAATAATTTTAATCTTAGGGGCTGAAAAGATGGCTCAGTGGTTAAGAGCAGTGAATGCTCTTGCAGAGGACCTGGATTTGATTCCCAGCATCCACAAGGCAGTCAACAACCATCTGTAACTCTGGTTCCAGAGAATCCCATGCCTTCTTGACTTCCACAACATGGATACATTTACAAACATGTAGGCAATATACTTATACACATAAAATAAAAATAATAAAATAATTTTAATCTTAAACCCTTAAAAACATAAAGGCTTATATATCCAATATTTATAAGTAAGAATTATTAGGATACTGAGTTAATTTGAAATGAATACCATGTTATTAAAGAACATATAGTATAGATTAATTCAAATGACTCAACTATAACAGCTATAACAAAGCATCTCTGAATACTTAATAAGCACACAACATAGCAGAATGATAGAATTATTTATGGTACCATTTCATAAACTGTTTCCTGTGTGACAATAATGAATGTTACTTAACAAAAATATTCTTTGAACACATGATCTTAAGATACTGGGAAACATTAGGGAAAATAAAGTGAAATATCCCAGAGTTTTCAATATTTGGCATATTCTCGGAATTTCCAAGGAGGAAACACAGCACAAGGTGCTTCCAGGAGTAAAATTCTGCAGAGCAGTGTGGGAAACTAAGCCAAACCCCCGTGAACAGCGTGGGGAGGCCAGACAGACTCAGTAGAGTTTCAGATCTAGAGTTTGTGAGCTGTAACTCTATGGTTCAGTGAACATGGGCTTCAGATTTATGTCCCAGCATTTTCTAGGTTAAAATATGAGTTATATTTCCTATAGAATAGCTTCAAAGGTCAGAATATTCTAGGACACTGCTGGAAGCTATCCTCTAAAAAAAATGATAGCATATGGAAGTTTTCAACATGTACTTGTAGCAAAAGAAGTTAATAGAAATTATTCTCCACCCAAGAAGTATCTCTTTTATTATTTTTTATTGATGTTTTATATATTTCATACATCATTTTTCAATTCAGTTCTTTCCCTTCCTTCCACCCCACCCAACCCCATCCCAGGTCATGCATTCTGCCATAACTGTCCTGCATCTTTCTCTCAGTCTTTTTTTTTTTAATTTTTATATTATTCCAAAATATGCAGATATACACTCCACACATAAGTCAAAATTTAAAATTCTGAAAATAAACTGTAGGTTGATTCCTAAACACATTTAGAGATTCACATTTTAACAGTTAAATCTGCATGCAGGGATAAGGTCATGTAACTTTACATTCTTTTTTTAAAATATGACTACATATCCTCCATCTATATATGGTAATTACAATGTGTGAGTATAAATGGTAGGATAATTCTAGAAACCATTTATAGATTCACATTGTAATAGCACAGTGGCTTTCAGGTACAATGAAATATAATAATAATGTTGCTCAGTTTGACTGCCAACTGGGGATTTGGTGTTATCATCCACAAATGAGGGAAACCATTCGCCTTTTTTTTTCTTTTTTCTGGGACTATGTTACTTCACTTAGTATAATTGCTTCAAGTTCCATCCATTTACCAGCAAAGCTCATGATGTCATCTTTCTTTACTATTGCATAGAACTCCATTGTGTAGATGTACCACATTTTTGTTATCTAGTCATCAGTTGAGGGCATTTGGGTTGGTTCCAGGTCTTTGTTATTGTGAAGAGAGCTGCAATAAACATAGCTGTGCATATATCTTTGTGGTAGGATGCATCTTGTGGGTATATACCGAGGAGTGGTATGGCTGGGTCAGGTAGTAGGCTCATTTTGAATTTTTTAAGGGTTCCCCACACTGCTTTCCATAGTGGTTGTACCAGTTTACATTCCCACCAGCAGTGAATGAGTGTTCCCCTTTCCCCACAACCTCTCCAGCATTTGGTTTCTTTTGTTTTCTTGATCTTGGCTAGTCTTATTGGAGTAAGATAATGCCTAAGTGTGGTTTTAATTTGCATTTCCTTAATTATTAGTGATGTTGAACACTTTTTAAGATGTTTCTCAGCCATCTTTACTTCCTTACTGGTGAAGTCTCTGTTCAGCTCTTTACTCCATCTTTTGAGTGAGTCATTTGTTTTCTTACTTCTTTGTTTTTTAAGTAGCTTATATATTCTGGATGTTAATGCTCTGTCAGATGTATCAGTGGTGAAGGTTTCCTCCCACTCTCTGGGTTTTCTCTTCACTTCCTTGATTGCTTCTTTAGCTGTACAAAAGCTTCTGAGTTTGATGAGGTCCCACTTGTCAGCTGTTGTCCTTATTTCCTGTGCAGCTGCTGTTTGATTTAGAAAGTCTTTTCCTACACCTATGTCTTGTAGGTTGCTGCCAACTTTTTCTTCTATCACCTTCATGGTTTCAGGTTTTAGGTTGAGGTCTTTGATCCACTTGGTGTTTATTTTTGTACAGGGTGAGAGGTAGGAGTTTAATTTTGTTCTTCTACAAATGATGATCCAGTTTTGCCAGCACCATTTGCTGAAGATGCTATCTTTCTTCCATTGAGCCTTTTTGGCCCCTTTGTCAAATTGAGGGGCTGATGTTATTGAGTTCAAGTTTGGATATTCAATTTGTTCCATTGGTCAATGGTTCTGTTTATGCCAGTACCAGGCTGTCTTTATGACTATAGCCCTGTAATATAGCTTGAAGTCTGGTAATATAACTATAGACCCATATCATTGATGAACACAGATGCAAAAATTCTCAACAAAATACTTGCAAATCACATATAGGCCCACATCAAAAAGATCATCTATCATGACCAGGTTGGATTCATACCAGAGATGCAGGGATGGTTCAACATATATAAATCCAATAACATCATAAATTACATAATGGACTTAAAGACAAAACCACCCACAAATCATCTCAATTGATGCGAAGAGAAAAGCTTTCAACAAAATCCTGCATCCCCTCATGCTTAAAGTCTTAGAAGGAATTGGACTGGAGGGATCATTCCTCAATGTATCAAAGCCATTACACGAAAACCCACAGCCAACATCATCCTAAATGGAAAAAAAGTTGGAAGCATTCCCCTTTCAGGCAGAAACACAGCAAGGCTGTCTGCTATCGCCACTCCTCTTCGATATAGTGCTTGCTAGGGGCAATAGGCAAGAAAGCAAAATTAAAGGAGTACTAATTGGAAAAGAGGAAGTAAACTATCCCTTTTTGCAGATGATTGATAGTTTACTAAGGGTGCTAAAACTCCACCAGAAAAACTCTTAGAACTGATCAAAAGTTTCAGTAAAGCGGGGGGATATAAATAAACCAAGAAAAATCAGTAGCTTTGTTACACCAACAATTAAGCAACTGGAGAATATAAGGAGAACTTCCCAATCACAATAGCCTCAAAAAAAAAAAAAAACAACCTAGGAATAAACCTAACCAAAGACACCAAAGACCTCTACAACAAAAATTTTACAACCCTGAAGGAGATTGAAAATGACACCAAAAGATGGAAAAACCTCCCATGCTCATGGATTGGAAAAATTAATATAGTAAAAATGTCCATTCTACCCAAATTAATATACAGATTCAATGCAATCTCAATCAAAATCCCCATGAGCTTTTTCACAGACTTAGAAAAAAAAATCCTTAAATTCATATGGAAAAACAAAATACCCCAAATAGCTAAAGCAACTTGAGTGAAAAGTGCAATACTGGGGGGATTACATTACCAAGAAGTATCTCTTATCCCAGATGTTGCATAGAAAATGCTCGTAAAGAGTCAAAGAGCTTAGGATTCATTTCACATGGGTTATGTTTAATATATTTATTTATATTAATTCATTGAGAATTGATAATTTCATACAGTGTATTTGGATCAAATTCACCCCCAACATCTCCACTTAATTCTTCCCAGGGTTTATTTTTAATGGTCCTACACTGCTCAAATGCACCCCCATCAGGCATCTTCTCAGATACAAGTCCAGCCTCAAGCCATGAAGCCTGTGTAATGCTCTTACAATTTGGATCTTGATTGTCCCTGGTGCCCTGATAAGGATGACATCTGTTTGCAAGACTTACCAAGAAAATTCATTCTGGCACTGAAACTCTCCACTTTCAGACAATCCTCAAGAAAGTTCTCAGGGAGGGATGAAATGTAGTTTTTACTAAGGTTTAAAATCTTCAGTTCTTTCAGGCACAAGGAAGAACATATCCCAGATAGTTTATTTCTAGATGTGAAAGACAAAACTGAGGATTAAAATGCAAAAATTAATATAATTTAAAAGGAAAAAAATCAACTCATCTTAAAAGTACTGCTTCAAAAAAACATTTGTTACTCTTTTTAAAATATTTTCCCATTTATAATTTTTATTTTGTGTATGAGTGTATGGCCTGCATGTGTATAAGTGCACCCATGTCATGCAATGCCTGCAGAAGCAGAAGAAGGCATTGGATCCCCTGGAACTGTTGGGACTGGTATTAGGACAGTTGTTAGCTGCCATGTGGGTACTGGAAATCAAACCTGGGTCCTCTGTAACAGCAGCCAATACTCTTAAACCACTAGGCCATCTCTCCAGTCCCACATCCATTACTCTTAAAATCAGTTGTAAAAATTTCAACTGGGGGCTGGAGAGATGGCCTAGAGGTTAAGAGAGCCAACTGCTCTTGCAGAGGACCTGGGTTCGATCCCCAGCACCCACATGGTGGCTGAGAACCGTCTTTAACTCCAGTTCCAGGGGAATCCGAGACCCTCTTCTGACCTCTGTGGCATTGCACGACACGGATGCACAGACCTACATGCGGACAGTACATTCACACACATAAAACATGAATAAAAAATTTTTTTTAATTTCAACTGACAAAATTGCATTTTATCATAGTTGCCTCTGCATTTTGTTATGCTTGGTTAAACCTTAGAAATGTCAGCATTTTGTCAACCTTAGAAAGCTTCCGATACAGCAAGCCTGCTGTGGTACTGAGCTGGATCTCACCCTTCCAACATGAGCTGCTCCAGGTTCTCCACTGCTTTGGAGAGGTTCTCCGGGACTGCAGACAGCTGGTTGTATGACAGGTTCAACTGTTTCAGAGTCAGGCACTTCACCAGGGGATCTAAAACTACAGAGGGTCCAATGTCGTTCCGAGAGGCATCAAGGCTGATGATACAAGTCATTTTCAACAAGCAAGAGGGAAATGATGCGAATTTGTTACTGTGTAAATCCAAATGTGTCAAACACTTCAGAGTCTGAAAGAACAATATTTTAAAATTCTAAAATGAATATCTGAGACATAAGTTTAGCACTGTGTCTGCTTTTCAGACCTTGGCTAACTAGAACCATGTGGGATTAAAAAAAAAATAAAAAAAACTGAAAGCATAATCTACAACAGAAATCAATGAATTTACTGGCCCAGACTTTCCTGTGTAAAGCCAGGGAAAATACACTAAGTACCCATCAAAAGCAGGCTCACAAAAACAGAGTTGAAAGCTTAATTCAGTTTATTTGGGAAAATTACTTCTGTGAAGAGCAAGACGGAATCAGTGCTATACCATTGCTGTACAACTTTCATAGGTAAGTCTGTCAGAGCAGGCTCTACTTATGGATTATTTATATTAAAATGTGTTACAATTTCTATTTTTTAATATTTCTATTCACTGATACTTAATCCCTGTGTAAAACCCAGAATAATGGGGTTGGGGGGGGGATTGTTGTTGCCTAAAACCTAAATCTAGAGTTTGCTTCAGACATAACCATGCAGGTCCTGGGAGTCAGAAGGCTCCCAGGGTTTACCTCGCAGAGCTTCTCTGGGAAGCACGTGAGTGAATTCTGCTGAAGTTCCATCTTCACCAGATGCTCCAGATGGCCGCTTAGGCAGCATCTCTGACTCAGGGCATCGATGTCTTTCAGTTCATTGGCTGAAAGGTCTAACGATGTAATATGTTCTCTCTCAGAAGCCAGGGAAGAAGAGCTCTCTGCATGCCTCATATAGGATGGAAGCTTAGATGACCCTTTTTTATTTTTCAAAACACAGAGGATGGAAATGTCAGTACACAGACGAAATATACTTGGGGAAGTTTATGGAGCCTTGCTGAGGATGAAGGCAGGTTCACTTCCGGGCACTGGGAAGCCAGGAAAACCAAGCTATTGAAGTGACAGGCTGGGAGAAAATAAATAGATTTAACTGGGTGGTGTGAAATTGAAACAACTGCAGAAGAAAATGAAGGCTGGGCCTGGAGGCAACATTGTTTAGACTTCAGAAATCTCTTAAAAATGTGAGTCCAATGATATTCGGAAAAGGTAAATTTTTAAACAATTATATTTTCCTGTAGTCTGTGCAATCATTAGGTAAATACATACAAAAGTTATATAAGTTCAAATTGGAACCATGAAAAGTTGAGTAATCAGAGAAAATTAAACAAAGCAATGCATTCTTCCCAAAATATATCTTTAATTATAATTACTTCCAAGTACTTACTGTGCGAATCATCTGAAGACAGTATTTTTCTTTTTCGCCTCAGTAATTCCTCATGAT
This sequence comes from Rhizomys pruinosus, assembly GCA_009823505.1. Classification (NCBI taxonomy): domain Eukaryota; kingdom Metazoa; phylum Chordata; class Mammalia; order Rodentia; family Spalacidae; genus Rhizomys; species Rhizomys pruinosus. Next base: position 2,385,193 of record VZQC01009175.1, on the reverse strand, counting down.
CAAAAACGGGCCCCTGTTAAACAAATAATGTTACATGAATCAAATTTTTATGTTTTTGTTGATTTTGAGAAGAAAACATTTCTGCTGGCTGCAACCAAGAGAATGTAATTATAATTACATTTCCCCTATAATTATGGAGAAAGCGAAAGGGAAGAACAAACTACAGACTTGAAAATGAGGATATAAGAAAACCTACTCTAGTGCCAAAAGGGCTTTTAAAAATGCAGCCACCCTTTCCTGGTTTATTTTCTTATTTGGGAGGGCCTCACTATGTAGTTCAGTTTGGTTTAGAACCTGTGATCCTCCAACCTCAGCCTCTATAGAGTGCTGGGATTTCAAGGAGGCACCATTCGACCCCACCCTTAGTTTTACATAGGAGAGTGAAAGGCAGAGAGGTTGAGACAGAAAGCTACACACACTCACTTCCATCAACAACAAAAGTACCTTCGTAGCCACTGAGTAAATTACAGTGGCCATATAAGACCACTGGGGCCTAATTAACCCAAGCTATCATCATACCTTTCGCTCATCTTCAGAACTAGACTAAACATAAAATAACTCACTTTTTGTTTATTTTATTTTAATGAGCATACTTTATAAGGTATAATACGTCGTACATTGCATATGCTAATTAAATCACATGGCCACCCTTCACTAGAGAAGATTCCTTTTACTGTTTGTGTGTGTGTGTGTGTGTGTGTGTGTGTGTGTGTGTGTGTGTGTGTGTACCCATGATGTGGGGCTCCTTTTACTGTGTGTGTGTGTGTGTGTGTGTGTGAGTCTGGGGGAAGTCAGGAGACAGGAGCAGAAAGGTTGAATTTAAAAACATAGCGTACTTTAAATTTCTTAAAAATTCCAAACAAAATATTTTCCATTTAAAATTTTGACTGTATTTGTCTGAAAAAATTAAAACCTTTGAAAGAGATCAATGATAGATAGAAGGGGACTATTGCACTTACGTCAATAGTGACAACATGACAAATTATATGAGAAAGACATGTTCATTTACTTTACTATGATGATCATTTGATATTGTGTGCCATATATATATAGCAGTCAAGGGATACTTCCATAACAAAAGCATATATTTTTAATGTTCAAAACTAAATTATGATAAAAACTCAAGCACAGATTAGGATTAATCTTTCAAAGTAATCCTGAAAATATAGTAGTCTTCAATTTTCCCAACTAGAACTATCAAACATTTCCTGTAAATGTGCCATACTCTTTCTATCATTGTTAAACAAACAAGAATGAGTGATATACCAATACTGACTAATTCTCAATACAAATATTGCACAAATATGAATTTAAGATAATTTACAAGTTATTTAATGTTTTCCTGTATATGTATTTGTATATCAGGCAACTCTTTCCCAGTCAGACCTAGCTTTACCACAAAATTCATTTATCAAGAGAACATCAGGGACCAAACATGCAACGGCAACACAATTTAACTTACCATCGAACTAGAATGTCTTTGTAAATTTGGTGAGCCATGCTGCAGCATAGGACCTCTGTAAAACTCTCCTACACTAATTGAATTTGATTTCCTTTTCATGAGAAATGAACTTTCACTTCCTGTTTTGAAATGACAAAATGACATGAATGTGAATAAAGAAAGCTGGTTCATAACAAGTAAGCAGCATAATTTACCCATGGAAGTTTAAATATATTTTCTTTTCTTTTCTCTTTTTTTTTTGGTCCTTTTGAGACACGGTCTCCCTGTACCCCAGCTGTCCTGGAACTCACTCTGTAGACCAGGCTGGCCTTGAACTCACAAAGATCCATCTGTTTCTGTCTCCTGAGTGCTAGGATTAAAGGAGTGCGCCACCACGCTCGGCAAAATATATTTTCATTAATAAAAACTTAACGGGGGGATGGAGAGACGGCTCAGAGGTGAACACTGGCCTCTCTTGCAGAGGACCCAGGTTTGATTTCCACCACCCACTATTGGCTAACAACCACCTTAACTCCAGTTCCAGGGTATCTGATGCCCTCTGGCCTCTGCAGCTATCATACACATGAGTGCAGAGTACACTCATATAATAAAAAAATAATAAAAATGAAATATTAACAAAAACTTAACAGGGCTGAAGAGATGGTTCATAGTTAAAAGCACTTGCTACACAAGCAGAGGGACCGGAGTTTGGGTCCCAGCACCCACAAGTCTTCTGTGGCTTGGTGCATGTCTGTAACCCCAGCCGTGAGGATGGCGGGGGCTCACTAGCCACCAGCCTAGCTAAAAACACACAAGTTCCAGGTTCACTGAGAGACCCCACCTCAAAGGAATAGGTAAAAAGTGCCAGAGGTTGAGGCCTGATACTTTCCTTTGGTCTCCACACACAGATATCACCACACATACCCATACACACACACACACACACACACACACACACACACGCATGCGCACACACCATGCACACCACACTAACAAACACACACACACACACACACACACACACACACAAGAAATTCCACAATTCCCTTTGAACATTGAGAGTAAAAATGACAGGGTCTGCTGGCTTTTCATTTTAAAAATCAGCTACTTTTTTCTTCCTGCTGTATATTTATTGTATCCCTGTCACAGATTACACTTTGAGTGAAGGCTCAATAATGATATGCAAACCGTGCCTCAGAGTCACTCATGGTCCAGGAGGAAGAAGTGAGAAAATCCATAGCTACATATATTGTAGTAAATATGTGTGTGCAGAATGCAAAGAAAGAACAAAATGTGGCCAATGGAATTCCCTTTTTCCTAAATTTTTCTTAGGCATTTTAAAAATTTTGCTTAATTTAAATACTGGAAACACACTTTAAATTATTTGACATTTGGCAATCTTGACTATAATTGCATTTTAATTTTATATTTTGGGTTTTATGAACTGACATTAAAATAAACAAAATGGGCTTAGTTGGGATCCATCCTTTAGCCTTTAGGTAATTTATTTTTATCAATACTGAGGACTAGCCTCAAGGCCTCATGTCTCACGCTTTCCAGGCACGTGTGTACCACTGAACTGTGCTCAGAGTTCTGGTTAGCAATAATTATTTTCTGCCATAAAAAATGAGAACAACTTATGAAGTTATAAATTTTCCAAAAATATGGATTAATAAAATCATAGTTGAAAGGATAAATATTGTAGAGTTATTTGTGTAAATTGTTGATTATTTAAAAATCCTTTAATAAAGGATTTCTCCTACCTTTAATAAAAAGTCTAATTTTTAAACAATTTTGTGTATGAGTGGTTTTGCCTGTATGTTAAGTGCACCAACCAGCAGAGGGCATCAGGTCCCCTGGAATTGGAGTTACAGAAAGTTAGCTACCATGAGACTGCTGGTTGCTGACCACAGGCCCTCTGGAAGAGCAGCAAGTGTTCTTAACCACTGAGTCATTTCTCCAGCCCAAGTCTACTACTTATTAGCTTGGAAAGAAGAAGAATTCATTTTAGGTTCTAAAAGTAAATTATAAAATCGACATATCCCAATATAAACTTCACAAAACAATATAAATCTTGATATAAACACAAACTCTCTGATTCAATATTACATTTTAATTTATTCTATAATGTAAATTATTTTATGCTTAAGAGTTTTAATAAGAGAACTGGCAAGATGGCTTAATAAGTAAAGGTGCTTGGTGCAAAGCCCGATGAGCTTTATTTGATCCCCAAACATGGTGAAGAGAGGCAATTTGTGAATGTCATCCTCTTACCTCAGCACATGCTCTGCCTCTGTGTATGTGTGTGTGTGTGTGTGTGTGTGTGTGTGTGCATATGTGTGTGTGTGTGAGAAAGAGAGAGAGAGATGAAATTTAACATTTAACAAAGAAATATAATAAATCAACCTTTCTAATATTTTCCTCTGTTTAAAAATACTTAATGAGGGGCTGAAGAGATGGCCTAGCAGTTAAGAGCACCGAGTGCTCTTGCAGAGGACCCGGGTTCGACCCCCAGCACCCACAGCCGTCTTTAACTCCAGTTGCATTGCACAACACTGGTGCAACAACCTACATGCAGACAGTACATTCAAACACATAAAGAATAAATAAAATTTAAAAAAGTACTAAATGGGTCAGGCATGGTGACACACGCCATTAATATATATAATATATATTATATATATATATATATAATGGGCTTGAAATTTCACTTAGTGTTATAAGCATGCTTAGCATGCATAAGATTTTTGGATCACGTCTCATGGCCACGAAAAAGAAATTACTGAAAAGAATTATTTCAAAATAATTGAACAAATTTGAAAAAAAATTGAAAAAAAAAGCTAACAAACAAAAACTTAATTATTACCATAAGCAATTAGAGGACTGAACACATGATGCTGAGCAAAATATAGATTCAAACACCCCGGGCAAAAGCAGCACAGAGCTCCACGCACATATGAAGAGCAAGCAGCACAGAGCTCCACGTCCATGTGAAGAGCAAGCAGCACAGAGCTCCACGCCCATGTGAAGAGCAAGCAGCACAGAGCTCCACGTCCATGTGAAGAGCAAGCAGCACAGAGCTCCACGTCCATGTGAAGAGCAAGCAGCACAGAGCTCCACGCCCATGTGAAGAGCAAGCAGCACAGAGCTCCACGCCCATGTGAAGAGCAAGCAGCACAGAGCTCCACGCCCATGTGAAGAGCAAGTTCCAAGAGTCCTAGGCTTGCCCTGGCCTTCACCATGGAAGCAAACTGAGGATACAGATGGGCCCAGGCAGGAAGAATTTCAAGGAGTCTGATGGATTTTCTGAAACTAAGAGACAGATTATCGTGGAGAGTGGGGGGCTGTGTGTTCTGGAGCACAGTCATAGACAGGGCTCCAGTAATCTCTATGTGGATTTCAAGAAAGGTGAACCACCAAAAATGTAAAATGAGATTCTTTGAGAAGAAGGAAATTATTTTAGGTGTAAGACTGTATTGATCCAAAGAAATTCCCAAACAAAATTATAATCTTTACTGTCTCTGCATCCAACACAGAATGCCAAAACATCCAGAATATAAGCTAATTGGACTGAAAGGAGATTTCCTTAAAAAACACATTTACAATACCAACATTTCCTTCTCAACAAGAGTGGAGAGAAAAATCAATAAGGATACAATGCTGAAGAAAATGTTGGCATACAATATGACCTGACCGACTTGTCTAGTCAACAGCTGCTATATGTTCTTTCAGCCACACCTGGAATAGCACCAGAACAGGAGATCAGAAACCCACAAAGCCAGTCTCAATGGAATTAAAAATACAGAAATCACCAGTGCATGATCTCCGACCAATAAAATGTTAAATTGAAACTAAGAAACATGTCCTATACATTTCCAGATATCCTGAAAATAAATGACACTCTTTTAAATAACCCATGAATCCAAGACATCACAAAAGAAATTAGAATTATTTTTAGGGGGGTTTTTTTGAGACAGGGTCTCCCTTTAATTCTAGCTGGCCTGGAGCTCCCTATGTAGACCAGGCTGGCCTTGAACTCACAGAGATCTGCCTGCCTCTGCCTGGGATTAAAGGTATGTACCACCACGCCTGGCAAGAAATTGGAATTTTTTAAATAAATTAAAAACAGAAAGAAAATATGACAACTTGAAGATGAGCTAATACAGTATTTAGAAGAACAAGTATAGTCTTAAATTTATATCACAAAATAAGAAATGTTACAAACCAATACTCTAAATTTCCACATTAATAATCTGTAGAAAAGCCAAATATGTGGTGTATGCCTATAATCCTGGAAACTGGGGCACAAATGCAGGAACCTCTGGCCTCCATTCCTGACCGGTGAGTGACAGCACCTACAGCCACACACATACTCTACACATGCACATAGAGTACAAACATATACACACTACATACAGACATATACTACACACATACAAACAGATACACAACACGAAACACATGTACAGACACACATACACTACATACACTGATACACTGCACATACACATATAGAAACACAAACATACACACACACACACACACACACACACACACACACATTAAACATGCACAAATGAAAAATAGCCCTCAAAAAAAGAATCCACAGAAAAAGATAACTAAAAACCCAAATAAAAGTAAAGGAAATACTATAGAATATAGCAAAAATTTATAAACTTTGAGAAAACTTAATTAAAATAAAAGATCCAAACTTCTAATGCCAAGAATAACAGACCAGATATGACTATAAGTCATTCAAATATTAATAAGAAAATCAGTATGAATCCATTCAATAAATCTGGCAACTTACATAAAATGGACATGTTACCTGAAAGTCACAAACAACTAAAACTGGCTCATAAATGAAAAGAAAGTAAAAATACACACAAATTATTATTAAATTTGTAATTTAAAAATCTTGTCCCACTCTCCAAATTCCAAGCTCAGATAGATTTTACTGGAGAATTCTATTAAACAGTAAAATAATAATAATAATAATAATAATAATAATAATAATGCCTCTCCACAAACTGTCAGAAACTATGAGTTGGGAAAACTCATCAGTTGAGGAAACACACATTGTTCTCATAAGCATAAGGGAGCAGAAAATTTTTGCTCAATATCACAACAGCAAAATCCTTAAGAAACTTTTTAGAAAAGAACATCTATTAATTTGGTCATAATATTAGAAAACCATAATTAACCACATTAACAAAATGAAGACACTGCCATTTCAATAGAGACTGAAAAGATTTCCCCAACATCTATTTGTCACTGGTGACAAAAAGACTCAACAAAGCTGCTTCCTCAAGCTGATGAGGGCATCTCTACAAAGTTATAGGTACTGTTGTACTTCATGACCCTGAACAAGGCATGCTTTCTCCCTGAGTTCAGAAGCCAAGGAAGGATGTCTAGCCTGCCACTTCTGTTCAACACGGATTGAAGGGCTAGGCCATGCAATGAGACAAAGATGGAAAACTTGGGCTTACAAATTAGAAAAATGTAAATATCATACAAGTAATTCAATACAATCAGCATTGTGTTATTATTAGATATATGCACAGATTTAATATAAATGAAAACACCAGTAAAATTAGTTTTGAAATACAAATACACACACACACACATACACACACACACACACACACACACACACACACAGAAGCTAAAATAGTGAGAACAACTTACACTACTTTGGTCCAAGAATTAATAGAAAAGTGAATTAAGACTGCAGAATTACAGGCTAGAGAGATGGCTCAGTAGTTAAGAGCACTGTCTACTCTTGCAGAGGACCAGGGTTTGGCTCCCAGCACCACAATCATAACGGCCTGTGATTCTAGCTCCAGAGGCTTCGATCCCTTCTTCTGGACTCCATAGCACCTGCACTCATATGCACATATGCACAAATGCACACACATACACATAAGTAAAAATAAAAATAATTCTACATTTTAAATCAACTTAGATTGAATTATAAGCTTACACATTAAATACATGCCTGGGTGTGGTGGCGTATGCCTTTAATCCTAGCACTTGGAGGCAGAGGCAGGTGGATCTCTGTGAGTTCAAGGCCAGCCTGGTCTACAGAGTGAGTTCCAGGCCAGCTGAGGCTATAGGGAGACCCTGTTTCAAAAAGACCAAAAAAAAAAAAAAAAAAATAGACCAGGAAAAGGTTTTCTAAAAAGATATAAAGTTTGAAATGTAGAAGATAAAAACAAATAAGTACAGTTCACCAAAATTTTAAATCTGTGCTCTTTGAAAGAGGCCATGAATGAGAAGATGAGCTATGCTTAAGAAAAAATATCTACAATACATGTGTCCATCACGTACCACCCAAAATGTATTTTTCAAATCCTCTTATAGTACAATAACATAACAACCCAATTAAGAGCAAATTGTTGAAATAGACATGTCTAAAAGAAAAACATGAATAGCCAATAAAAGCATGAAAAATCTTTACTAGTACTGGTCACACGGGAAATGCAAGCTACCTCAACTGAATAAAGACTCTACCTCCACTGCAATGGCCAAGAAACAATTTGCTGACAAGAGACATTGACAAATAGAGCAACTAGAATTATTGGCTTTTTCTGGTGAGTATAACACGGTACCATCACTGGAAACTAGCCAGACAAAAACCAGTATATTTGGTATGATTCTGTTTATATGAAATAAGAGTAGATGCTAATTTAACCTATACTGCCAAAAAGCAGATACGTGTTTGTGAGGACCCAAAGGAAGAGAGGTTTTTTTGTGTGGAGATATATAAAGGAATTTCTCTGGATGATAGAATGTTGCCCAACTTCACAGTGGTGATGACTACAGGGATACATTAATTTTCAAGGCCCCCAAATACATACTTATCTGAACATAACTTATTTTGTAACCATAACATTTCAATAAAGTTATTTGTAAAAAAAATATCTGGACTTCAAATATGATATTAGGGGAAATCTTGGTTTGCCCTCTCAAATACATTGACTCTTCTCACCAAAAGTTTTCAGTAAGACCTTTTAGATGCATAACAAAGGAAGAAGTCAAATTAATCTTATTTACAGATGACAGATACTATATCTCAAGGACCCCAAGTTCTCCACTAGAGAACTCTTACAACTGATAAACACTTTCACCAAAATATCAGGACAAAATCAACATACAAAATGAATAGCTTTTATACAGGACAATAATAAATTTGCCAAGAAAGAAATCAGCAAAAAGACTCCCATTCACAATATCTTTAAATCAAACTAACAAACAAACAAAAAACTAAAAACAGGGGCTGGAGAGATGGCCTAGCGGTTAAGAGCGCCGACCGCTCTTGCAGAGGACCCGGGTTCGATCCCCAGCACCCACATGGCGGCTGAGAACCGTCTGAAGCTCCGATTCCAGGAGAACTCCAGTTCCAGGGGAATCCGAGACCCTCTTCTGACCTCCGCGGCATTGCACGACACGGGTGCACAGACTTGCATGCAGACAGTACATTCATATACATACATAAATAAATAAAATTAATAAAAAAAAATTAAAAAAAAATGCATCCAAAAGTATTAGTTATATTTATTGATTCAGAGAATTTCATTATCAACTATAAAAATAAGAGAATTGTCCTTTTGTGGTGTTTCTAAGCCATATTTTTGTTATACCTGAATTAGCATTCATTTTAAGGCCAAGAATGGTTATGACCTCTGAGAACACATTCTTTCAGCTGTCTCAGGGAACTGTGTTCTCAATCCAGGCTTCATATACACTGTTATTGAAACAGTATCTCTAGCATCAACTGGGGAAGTAGAAGTCAAGACCCACCCTTCTCTTGTTAGATGATCTCCCCCTTGATNCCTAGGCTGAGATATCACACACACGATTACAAACTTCTCAATTTTTCTCATTGTTTGCAGTGAGGAAAACATTCTGCTTCCAGTATTTTGATATGGTAAATAAGCACACCCATATTCATTCACTATCTTAGGTAAAGAGCAAAATGGGGTCCTGAGAGATTAAGGTCATGTGCCCAGGTCACGAGAACAGCACATGGCTCAATGAGCTTGTTTATATTATAAATAGTAACTTTTTTTAGCCAGGTGTGGTAGTGTATGCCTTTAATCCTAGCACTTGAGAGGTAGAGGCAGGCAGATCTTTGTGAGTTCAATGCCAGCCTGGTCTACAGAGCTAGTTCTAGGACAGCTGGGGCTACAGGGAGACCATCTCGAAAATAGAACAAAAAAAAAAAAAAGTAACTTTTTAATTGCATGGTTAGGTAAAAGTCTTTAGTTCGAATTATGTCCATATTGTAAAGTCATTCCTACAATTTTAATAAAAAGTGACCTGGCATCAACATGTGCTACAAGAACCTTTGAAGTCTTGATCAATATGATTTCATAGAAATGACATCAATCTGCCGGGCGTGGTGGCGACGCCTTTAATCCTAGCACTTGGGAGGCAGAGGCAGGTGGATCTCTTTTGTGAGTCAAGGCCAGCCTGGTCTACAGAGTGACAGTTCCAGGCCGCTGAGTGCATACAGGGAGACCCTGTTCTCAAGAAAAGACCAAAAAAAAAAAAAAGAAATTGACATCCAATTTGATGACATTCAACTATGACCCATCTGCTCATTTTCGTTACATGTTGCATACAGCTTGATGACCTTGGTGATGAGACCAGACACTTAACCATACTTTCCAGCAGCTCTGTCTGAAAAGAGTGGTTTCCCATCCACAGTCCTCCAAAATGCAAATTATCAACAGAACAGTATCAAAAAATGGTTGACTTGATCTAAAATATAAAACTGAGTCAGGGGTGGGAGCAAGCACGAATAATCCAAGCACTTGGGAAACAAGGCAAGAGTTGGCAAGTTTTCAAGGCCAGCTTGAGCCTACACAGTTATTTGGGAAGCTAACAAAAAAGGCCAAACACCAAAACAAAGCATTAAACAAAAAAATTATTAGCTGATAAACAACACAGCTAACAAAAACTAACATTTGTTATGGAAATTAATAAAAGTTATAGAGGTCTGTTCTTCAGGTCCTCTCATCTCACTGAGAAATCTATATATTGGAGCCTTCAAATGCATAGATAAGGGGCTGGAGGGATGATGAGGCAGATAAGAGTACTTGCCGCTCTTGCAGGAGGACCTGGGTTCAGTAGTTTCCAGCACCCACAGGCCCTGATTCCAACGCACTTTTCTAGCCTCTGAAGGCACTTTACATTCACCATAACAAACAAACAACATCCAGGCAAAACCCATACACATAAAATAAAAATAAATTGCCCCAAAAAATAAAAATAAGAAAAAAAAAAAAAAAAAAAAATGGTGGCACATGCCTTTTATCCCAGCACTCAGGAGGCAGAGACAGGTGGATCTCTGTGAGTTCAAAGGCCAGGCCTGCCTAGTCTACAGAGCAAAGTTCCAGGCCAGCTTGGTTATAAAAGGGAACCCTGTTCTCAAAAAAAAAAAAGACCATAATAATAATAGTAAGTAATTAAATAATAAATAAATAAGCCTATTTAAAATGGTGTTCTAGAGGTTAAGTTATACAACACTGTATATTATCCCTTTACAGACAGAGCTTGTTTGTTGATGTATAAAAGTAAAGTGTTGAAAAACAGCTATATTTTTACACTTCTTTTTCTAACATTTTTATTTTTTACTTTCTATGTATGAATATATGTGTGCCACATATACGTTCATACAATACCCACAAAGGCCAGAGGAGGGTGTTGGATAACCAGAACTGGAGTTTACAGATGGTAGTTAGCTGCAATCTGGGTGCTGGAATTCAAACACAGTTTTTCTGTAAAAATAGCCACTCTTCTTAACTGCAGATCCATTTATCCAGCACAAGAACAGCTATTTTTTTAAATACTCAGGCATGAACATTTTTTTTAATTCTTGAAGCTGTAGAGCCACTATGTAGATCCAACTCTGGAAATCTACTTTATAAGGTGTCACAGACATGGCTGATGGGTTCAAAAGGAGGATAGCTCAAAATCATGCTTTTTTGAGGAGAAAATATTAAATATAGGCTTTTGCTACAGCACTCGGTATGTTTTATGTATTTTTTTGAAAATACAGGTGGGCTGGACAGCTTAGTGTCAACTTGTCACGCCTTGGTTGAGGGAGCCTCAACTCCAATTGGGGAATTGGCTCTATAGGACTGGACTGTGGCCATTTCTGTGAGCCATTTTCTTAATTGTTGAGTAATTTGGGAAGGCCCAGCCAACCATGGGTGGTTGCCACCCTGGGCAGGTTGTTGTGTATGTGTATTAAGAAAGTAGGCTGAGCATGGGGCCAGGGGAACAAACCAATAAGCAGCATTCCTCCATGGCCTGTTCTTCAGCTCCTGCTCAGGTTCCTGGCCTGAGTTCAAGCCTGGGTTCCCTCAGGTGATGGACTGTGACATGGGAGATGTAGCCAAATAAACCCTTTCCTCTCCAGAACTTGGTATGGTCAGAGTGTTTTTTGTCACAACAATTGAAAAGCAAACTAGAACTACAGGTATGTAAGGTTTTAAGATGGACAGAACCTGGACTTTAACGACTTTTTCATTTACTCTGGCAAACACAGTGAACCCGTGGCTCTTGTGACCTGGGCACCTTGTCTTGTTTCCTGGGATATTTTAATTTTCTACTTTACCCCAAGATAGGGAATGATTGTGGGCATGCTTGAGAATTAACATCTCAAAGCACTAAAAGACAGCACACATCTTCATTGAACATTAATGATGACCGGGAAGGATGCCTTTTCGGACATGTGTGTTTGAGATATTCTAGAACAAGGATGGAAAGGCAGGACTGTCTGAAAAGATAAGTGTAGATTCAAGTTTGAAGTTCCCCAAGTGAAGCTAGGAAAATCATTTGCAATAAAAGTATGGAGTGAGGCCCAACTCAGAGAGACACAGTATTCAGGGCACATTCTCAGAGACATGATAGAGGAAGGTGTCATACTTCCAAGTTTGGGCCAACTCCCAAAATCTAAAGTTAGGAGTCAGGCTATTTTATTCATGTACTGACTGTAATTTGGCATAGCACCACAAATAAACAAAGAAATAAGCCTCATATTATTCATGAACACAGAATTCGAGCATAAAATTTTAAGTTTATAGCCATTTCTTTTCCGTTCTCTTTATTGAAGTTGATGCTTCATTATAACATCTCAGTCCAATTTAGAGTTATTCCCCTTTCCATGTCCTCCACTACACAACCCAGCAGTTTCATGCCATCTTAGTCATACATCTCTGCATCTTTTTTTCATTCTCTTTTAAAAGTATCAATGGAGAGGTTTATTGTATTGGGCAGAATTTAACCACATCAATCAGTTCTTTGACCCAACCTTATGTTGTTGTTCCCTCCAAATTGTATTGCTCTGAAATATCTGAGCATAAATTTTAGGAGAACTGAGTAAAAGTTGTTACCTTAGCTTCTCCTGCTTCACCCTGTGTGGCTACCTGGGCTGTCCCGTCCACTTGTGCTCCCAAGACCCTTCACCAAAGCTACCTTCTATCTATACTGCAGTGGAAGAAGGTTTACACAGACTTTTGTATCTCTTTGATCAAAAATTTAAGCATAATATAATGACATGCGCTTTTCAATTTTAAATACACTGATTTCAGTCTACTGGACAAAAGAAGGAAAAAAAAAATCCAAAGCTACAGCAAATATCCTTGTAATTGAGATTTTGCTTAAGAGTGAACAGATTGTTGCCATCTACGTTGAGAAAAAATAAATGGTCGGTCCAAATTAAGTTTGTCAGCCACGAGGTTGACAGACTACACAGTTAAAATGCAAAAACAGTAGGTACCAATGTACAAGAGTTTCCTCGATGTACTACATCGCAAATTATTTAGGAATATAAATATAATCTGGAACTAAACAGTTATAAGAAATATATAATAACTATGAGGAAAATTTTCCCTTAAAAATCAAGGAAAATTGTGTAACTACTATTAGTAATAAAGGCTTAAAAGCAAATCATGTTCAGTTCATTTACATTTATTTCTGGCAAATGCGCAATGGAAGAAGAGTAAGTAATATGTCGCCTTTTAAATATAGAATAAACTTCACTGTTTTAAAGTTAACTATGCATTGCGTAATTTCATCTTTCTGTCCTTCTACATATAAATCACTATGACGAAAGATGAACAACAGGTTTAATTTGTCTATTCACCGATAAATATGCTCATTTAAAAAGCTATGGTAATTATCACTTAGCTGTCATCAGGCCTCTAATATCACATGCTGCAGCTCAAATGGAAAGAAGGCCACTTCAGGCTAAAAAAGCTGTCATAAAAACATGCTGGATTCGGTGGATCCAGCCACATTCTACATCTTCTGCTAGTCAAGGAAGATGGAGTTCTGGGCCTCTAGATCAATCAATGTGAGGAATAGCCTGTCCATATTGTGGTAGCTGGTGTTGAGCTAGAAGTGATTTGATGGTCAAATTCAGTGAACTTTTCACATTAAAAAAGTATTTTCCTCTTTAAAGACTGTGTATTAGACTCTGTCAACAACCAAGAGTCACTCCATTGCCTCTGTCAGCTATCCCATAGAAGACAGGGGCAGGTGCAAATGTGATCGTATGACTGGTGTAGAGGAAAGGAAAGAACCTTGAAGCATTATGTGGATGTGTTGAGTGAAATGTAAAAGTCAGCACATAGTAATCACAGGGAGGTATATAGAGAACTAATTATTTGTGTACTTGTGTAGGTGTGTGACGATTATGTGTGTAAGTGTCCATATGTAGGTCTCGGTCTGTGTACGTCTGTGTTCGCGGAGATGGGAAGAGAGAGAGAATCTAGTGAGCTCCCTCAGATTGTATTAACAGCCGACGGATCTGAGAGGTGAGGGATTAATTATTTATAGGAGTATAGCATCTTACAAGTGGCCACACCACTAAAGACAATGCCTCTCCTTCCACCAGCAACCATTAACTGCCCAATGCTGCTGGAATGCGTAGCCCTTAGGGTCATTCTCACCTCCCAGACAGAATGTGAGATCCGCAGTCGATATATCTAGATACAGCTGGAAACCATAGGCTGCTAGTGAGTTCAATTTAGTGCAATGTCGTGACCATGTCTAGAGGATGGTTAGGCTCCACTCCCCTGCTTCCTCTCCTTCCTGAACATATCTAGGCACCCCTCTCTTCAAATGTTTCCCGTGAAAGGCCTTAGGAGAAGATGGAACAGCAGATGTTTATAATTGTAGAGGACTAAGCTATTCAACAGTGCCCATCTTAATCACTTTGGAAATGTTCTAGGTCCTGCAGTTAACATCCACGAGAATCAGAAAAAAAACTGTTTTTTAAAATTGTATTTTGTGGGGCAGCAAGACAGCTCAGTGATAAAAAGCACTCCTTTGCCACCACAACTAGGGGACCTGAGTTCACATTCCCAGAGTCCACATAAAAATGCAGTCCTGGGAAATTTACGTATGACCTCCACACCTGAACCATGGCATATGTACACCTTCACTTACACATATCATACATACGTACATACATGTATGCGTATCACGTACATGTATAGCATTACGGACGACAAATACACCATTCTCAATCAATTAATATGTTTTCGAAGACTAGTGCCTCACTTTGTAGATGAGGCTGTCCTTGATCTGACAGAGATCCCCTTGTTCTGCTTCCTAAACGATGGGATTAAAGCTGTGCACAACCAAGCCATATCGCGAAAATTATAATAAAATTTAAGAACTAACCCAGATGTGCGTGGCATAAGCCTTTTAAATCCCCGCACTTAGGAGGCCCCAGAGGGCGCAGCGGCAAGATCTCTACTGAGATTTTAAGGGACAGCCAGGGTCTATATATCCAAATTCTAGGCCAGCTTGAGGACAATATAGAGACCCTTATCTTGAAAAGACCAAAAAAAAAAGGTTTGAAGCAATTAAATGTGCCACTAAATGTTGTTGCATTATTTATTCTAGTTCCAATAATTATTACTTACTTTACTAGCTTCGTTCAGATGTTCAGAACCAACACATAAAATTTCTATATACTAAGGGGCTGGAACAGGCTCAGTTGGTAAGAGCACTGGCTGAGTTCAACTCCCATCACCCACATGACAGCTAACAATTCCCAGCACCCACATCGGTGGCTAACACCAACCATCCCCTTGGACTCCATCTCCAGGGATCCTAACACCCCTTCTGAACCTCACACGTGTGTTGCACAACAGCAAGACAACACCAATAAAAACAGATACACTCATACATGTAAGAATAAAAAAATAATTATATTATTTCTTCCATTTATTTGTTTAGTTTTTTGTAAGTCGGAGTTAACGAATAAATGATGCACAGTGTTTTCACGAACAGACACTTGACGTTGCTCAGTTGGTAATACAATTGGATAATGGGCTAGCATCCACAGATGAGAGCCATTCGTCATTTGTTTTTCTGGGAACTGTGCTACTTCACTCAAGCGAATGGTATCTTTCCTAACCCAACGAATTTACCTGGCACAGCTCTCATGTATAACTGCATCCTAACCTTTTTTTTTTAATTTTTTTAAAATTTTATTTTGCATGTGTATGAACGTATTGCAGTCAGGTCTGAATGCAACCGGTTGGTTGCAATGCCGCGGAGGTCAAGAAAGAGGTCTCAGATTCCCCTGAACTGGATCTCCTGGAGATTGGAGTACAGACTGTTCTAAAGCTGCCATAGTGGGTGCTGGGGATCGAAACCCGGGGTCCTACTGCAAGAGCGTCAGTAGCTCCTAACCGCTAGCTATCTCTCCAGCCCCGATATCATCTTTCTTCACGATGCTGCATAAACTTCCACTTGTGGAGAGTGTTACCACATTATTTATCTACTCCACTATGTCAAGTGAGGGGCTGGTTCCAGCTCTTGCCTATTGTGAAGAAAGCAAAAAAAAAAAAAAAAAAAAAAAAAAAGATTAAAGAAGACAGCAGGAGATACAGTGACCTCCCCGTGCTCATGGGTAGGCAGAATTAATACTGTAAAAATGGAAACATTATGTAAAGCAACTTACAAATTCAACACAATTCCCATAAAAATCCCAATGACATTCTTCACAGAACTTGAGAAAAAATTCTAAAATTTGTATGTAAGTGCAAAAGACCTCAAGTATTCAAAGCAACCCTAAACAGAAGAAGCTATGCTAGAAATGTATTACAATACTGGATTTCAAATTATACTACAAGCTGGGTGTGGTGGATCTTTGTGTAGCTTGGTCTACATAATGAGTTCCAGGCCAACTGGGCTACAGGGAAACCCTATATAAAAAAAAATCAAATTATACTACAGAGCTATAGAAAAAACAAACAAACAAAGCATGGCACTGGCACAAAAACAGACCCAAAGGAATAAAATAGAGGATCCTGAAATAAACCCATGCAACAACGCCACAGAAATATGACTTTAATTAAAGATAGCAAAGATACACATTAGAGGAAAGATAGCCTTGTCAACAGGTGGTGCGAGGGAAACCCTCACCCTATACAAAGTGGCACACATATCCTTTATTACTGCTCCACTTGCGATCGTAAAGATAGGGAATCACACCAGAAGTCCATCAGTGGATGGGTAGTATAGCCGGGCATGGTGGCGCACACCTTTAATCCTAGCACTTGGGAGGCAAGGCCAGCCTGGTCGACAAAGTGAGTTCCAGGACAGTGAGAGCTACAGGGAGACTCTGTCTCAAAAAGACCAAAAAAAAAAAAAAAGGGATATATACACACTGAAGTTTTATTCAACTATAAAGAAGAATGGAATTATATTATTTGCATCAACACCTGAGAGGAAAGTAGGAGAGGGGCTATTTGTGGGAGGAAGTGGACGAGCAAGAGGAGGGGAGGGGACACAGGAAGTGGTAAGAGAGAGGATGAACACAGCACAATGATACATAGGAATTAAAAATCTCATAGTCAAGCCCATTACTTTGCACACTAAAAAAATAATTTTGAAAATGAGCAAAACAATTTTAAAAGCCTCTCTTAAGTCAATTTTTTATCAAACTACTTTGCGTTAATATTAGCCATAAGTACTATCATTATAGATCTTACTATTTCAATTATTGCTATGTCAAGGAAATTATTAAAATATTACTATTGTTTAAATGTTAATAAAGGTAAGAACTATTTGCCAAAAACTGTCAGACCTTATACTTAGATTTTCTTGATTTCTTACCCATAATCTGAAAGGCCTGCACTGCCTTTTAGAAGGTTAAGGAACAGACACAAGCCACAGAAATCTAGTAGATAAGGCCACTCACACTGGAACTCTGCTCCAGTGTGAGTATATGACTGAGTTCTCTGGTTTGCACTCGCCAAGAGCAGGACATGTTCCCTTGAGCCACTCTTTTAACTGGATACCTTCACTATCCAGGTCATCACTTTGGGCAAACACACTGTCCACAGAAGAATCAGGAATGAAGGTCCATTCATCCAATTTCTGAAGTACATCTTCAGAAAAGTTCCCATCACTGCCTGAGGCTCCTTCTTCCACCTCACTTTTCATCTGATACCTGAGCACTGTTCTCGCTAGGACAGATCCTATGTCTGAAAACAAAGGAACAGACTTAGAAACCAACAAATACACAGCTTAAACACATCTTATCCAAATTCTTTCTAGGTGTCTTACTTTTCTAAAGAATTTTTTAAATTTTCCTCCCAAAGTCCCTTTACAATATGTAGTAATATTGTCCATTGCCAAGGGTCAACTTAAAATTTTCAAATACCATCAATATTTATCTAAAGCTTTGGTATAAGTGGCCAATTTGAATCATTATGAACCTAACTTGATTCAGGAAAGACCCTACACCTTGAAGCCAAGCAGGCCTGTATGCAAATAACAGTAATGTCACTTGCAAGGCATATAAGCTCTCTAAGGACCAATCAACTCACCCAAAAAAGTCCAGATAACATACTCAGCGTGAGATTACAGAAAAATATCAAATAGTGTCTACATAAGTGAGTTCCAGCCCAGCTGGCTCTACAGAGAGAGAGACCTTGTCTCAAAAGAAAAAAATTATACAGGATATTCTTATTGATACTTACTTGTTTGTTTTCTTAAATTGGATGACTTATCTGGAAATAAAGGACCAAGCCAAGAAGGTTCAATTTTTCCCATGCAAAATCCTCCAAGGCAGATGCTGTTGTTGGCCACGTCCAAGGCAAGCCTCCTCAAGAGCAAGCTGATGACCTGGCTGTCACCTTTCTGGATGCTCACTGTCAGGGCCTTCCGCACATCCTGCTCACGACACCCACCATTAAGCAACAGCTCCACCAATTTGGGACTGTTTTCTTTCTCACATACCTAATTTTACAAAAGAGAAAAGAAAGTAGATATAAAACCTGTGTGTCTTCCCTTTGGCAAAACTGATCATTGACTGGGTTTTGTTTTCCTTTACACTTCAAATTTAAGTTGAAAGAAAATAAGGCAAAGCTTATTCTTACAACAGACAAGAAAAATTAAAATGATTACCGACATAAATACAAGACTAGCGTAAATCTGGCAGCTGTGTATCAGTGATTTGAAGAGACCCTGTTACCCTTGTCCTCCCCTTCCAAGTTGGCTTAATCCTGGTCCCAGTTTCTAGTCATGTATTTTCATGTCATTGCTAATCTTCCGTAGCCCTCTAAACCAATCATGCATGTTATATCATTTAATTCTCCAAGAAGTGCAGTACAGTACCATTAACTCCATCTTTTGTCTGAATGATTTCTGTCCTGCAACCTCTTAGTTACTTTATTTTGCATTAGCATGAAATAAGGTACATTCAGTAAATATGTCCACAAAAGCAGTTCTTTTCTTGGTACATATTTACTCTGACAACTAGACTAAATTCTATAACTGTACAATCCATGGAAGTGAAGATGAAATTTTTACATTTTTTATTGACTTATTCTGTTTGGATGTAAAGATTTTTAAAAAATCTTTTAATTTTATTATTATTCTTGTCATTATTATTGTGGTGGTATGGATCAAAAGCACAGATGTCTGAATACCAGGCAATCATTTTACCACTAAGCTATAGCCCCAGGGTCTCATTTTAAGAAAGAGAGAAAGGCAAGTACATGAAGTGCAAAATAACTTAAGAAATGGAATAAAACACAAAGTCATTTGCATAGAAAGGTTGGCTCCATCGAGAGAAGAGTAGAAAGCATTTTCTGCAGGGTATGCTGTGCAATAGCACTGTGGTGCTTGCATCGCTCTGTTTCCCTAGCAACTAGGAAATTGAAGCTTCTTTTTAGCTCTTTGGCATATCCGAGTGCACAATGTTCTGCACACAAAAGACTCACAACAAAGACATATTAAACTATTGGCAGAAATAATATAATAGAAAAATCTACTTTCAATTGGCTCACTTAAAAGAATTTTTGAGGCTGGAGAGACAGCTCAGCAGTTAAGAGCACTGGATGCTCTTACAGAGGTCCTGGGTTTGAATCCCAGAAACCACATGGTGGCTAACTCCAGTTCCAGGGGATCTGACAAGCTCTTCTTATCTCTGCAGGCACTGCACGACATGGGTGCATTTACATACGTGCAGACAATACATTCATACACGTCATATAATAAGTAATAAGGAAAAATAAAGAATTTTCACTCAACTTTATATAATTTATTTGGTTTCAAAGCATAAACATAATAGTATACAAAAATGGGTTGTTAGTCCTGTTTCTCTTCATGCAAATTACTAATATGTACCAACTTAAACTTCTAGTTGGCAAATAAATATTAAACCAACACAGGAAATTAAATAGTCTTAAAAAAATAAGTTTTTGGAAAGCTGATAACAACTCCATGGCCATTTGAGGGGGGCTCAGTGGGTGGATCAGCAGGTAAAGGCACTCCCCACCAATCCTGACAACTTAAGGTGGCTCCAGGACCCATAGAGTGAAAGGAGAGAACCAACTCTGACAAGCTGTCTGACTTTCACATGTGCACCATGGCCCTCACATGGTCACACATGAGTGCACTCAAATATTCAAAACAATTAAGTATAAAAACAGTTTTAAAAAGTTACTCCATTGATTATTTAATAGTCTATATTAAGGTACTGGAGAGATGGCTCAGCGGTTCAGAACAATGGCTGCTCTTGCAGACGCCCCAGGTTGGTCCCAGCACATACATGGTGTCTTGACAACCATCTGTAACTCCAGCTCCAGAGGATATGCTGCCTAATTCTGCCCTCCACCAGCATTGCGTGCACATAGTGCACTTAACATGCAGACAAAACACTCAAACACATAAAATAAAAATCAATTAATGTTTATTAAATGGCTATATAATCATTTTGCTAGTAATATTAGCTTTCTAGCTATTATAAGCTTTAAAATTTATATAACTAAAACACATCTAAAATATGGGTGATGTATTTTAGTGTATCTGTGTGTGCCTTTGTTCACTTTCTTTTTTAAATATGGAACGCTTCACGAATTTGCGTGTCATCCTTGCGCAGGGGCCATGCTAATCTTCTCTGTATCGTTCCGATTTTAGTATATGTGCTGCCGAAGCGAGCACGCCTTTGTTCATTTTTAATAAAGTTTGTACCTATGACTGCTTTCCGCTGTGTCTGAAATTTTTCTTGCCATTTAATTCTTTAACTGGTGGAGAAAATGAACCCAGTCAAGACCTCTAGACGGTAAACAGTACTAACAATGTGATTACCACTCCAGGTTGAACTAAGGTAAGGACATGCTAATGAGGTGGAAGGAATGGGCACTAGCCAGGATGTTCTGCATACGCTAATGAGCCAATCCTGAGTGCAATGAGGCCACCCTAATGCAGCTGCTCTGGTAACCACTCAAAAAACAGGAAGAGGGCAGACTTAGACAGGAATGAACAGCCAGCCTCCCAAGATGCACCTAAGATCTCTGGTCCAGAAAGCTGACTCCAAGGACACTTCCCTTGGCCTCTGAGGTTCCTCTGGTTCTAGTGATAACTGATCATCCAGCACCATGGCTGAGGGTGTTAAGCCTCAGTCAGGTCCTTCCCTCTTAGGGGACCCAGGGTCGGTGGCTGCCTCCGACCCAGCTGCTGGCTTGTGGGACACCATTGGACTCCTCTGAAAGGAAATTGAGAAGACCAGCACAGCTGAACCCCATGTACTGCCTGTTTTCAGGCTCTAACATGGAGAGGGTGAGCCCCCTGTAGCATAATAATTTTAACTTGGCTTGTGCTTACTATGATTAAGGAATGTGTGATGTTTGGAATGCCTATGCCTTGTGTTGGTGTTCAACAAACTCAGCATATATTGAAAGGCATCTCTGTCTGGACATTGACTATTCCAATGTAGAAAGCCTACAGGCCATGCTTTCAACACTTACATACTTTAAACTTGTGAATTGTGTATCTGAATTATATCTCAATAAATCTGATTTTTTATAATGATGGGAAGAGGTGAAGGAAGAAGAGTTATACAACTTCAGG
Organism: Rhizomys pruinosus; assembly: GCA_009823505.1. Lineage (NCBI taxonomy): Eukaryota > Metazoa > Chordata > Mammalia > Rodentia > Spalacidae > Rhizomys > Rhizomys pruinosus. The sequence continues at coordinate 2,363,358 of VZQC01009175.1, read as the reverse complement.
GCCAAATAACAGAGAAGAACAAAAGGAAGATCTTGAATATTTACCTGATAGATTAAAGAAGTGGCCCCCTTCACTTGATTGGCATCAGCACCCAACAGAAGCAAGCATTCAACCATGATGCTGTTGTTCTGGTCACAGGCTCTTTCTAGCATCATGCTTTTCAATTCGTCCTCCACAGCCAGTTTTGCAAAGCATTTACAGCATAGATTGAGAAACTAAGAAAAATGGAAGGGAGAATGAGAGCCGGCTAGAGGGATAACGTCTCACCCACAGGTAGCACCACGGTACCTGCTCGTCCTTTTGTTCCATGACACTGGAAGACATCTGATGGAAGATTACCAAATCAAATGAATGATGCAGCAGCAGCTTAGCAAATGAAACCGACAACTCAAGTATTGCCAAGATTGTCTGCAATCCCTGAAAGTGTGAAAAATAAGACTCACAGTAAATAGTGCAAGAAACTGTGGGCAAAAAAGAATAACCTAATGATACAAAACAGAGTTTAGATATGATATTTAAAGCCTGGTTTGCACACTTAACTAAATAGACATCCTTACATTTGTACTTGACCACTACAAATCTTGAAACAATCTTTAAACATGTATTGCTGTTTCAGTATTAAGAAATACAGCAAGAATGGGAACAAGAAAACAAATGCTAGTTAACAAACCATCTTCAAAACAAAGCAGGAAAAACACTTATTTCCCCCCTCAAATGTGGCTTTAAAGAAGCCTTTCTGAGGCCATGCCTACAGGAAAAAAGCTAGATGCTGCTTGGAATTAAAAGAGCTGAGTGGGAGCAGAGCCATGAGTATAAGCAGACCAGTCAGGTAATTTTGGCTTTTGAAATACAGATAAATTCTCTAGAGTCCAGCATTTCCCCATATTTTTATGTCGTCTTCTTACAGTTCTACTTCACAGACAACTGTGCCCTCTGGGACACATTCTTGTAGCAGGTTCCTTAACAAGAGCAGCACTGCTTTTCAGGGCCATCTCAAGCTCTTCCCCCAGGCTGACCTGTCCTCTCTGCCCATCCAGTGCTATAAGGAAGGACCCTTTTTTTTATTCCTTTAGTTCACAAAAGTCAGATTAACTTCTAGAATAACATATAAATGACACTGTGTACATATTAAGATTATTTTGAGCTCTTAATAGGCTGAACTCTACAAATGCAAATATTTGATAAGAGAAGTACATTTAGTTATAGGGTTTGAAGAGGTATGTGCTCCACAGGCTGGAGAGCAGAAATTGCTGCCTATGAAAATTCCACAGCAAAGCCACTAATGCGCATGTGCAGAGGGTGCCGCATTCAGAGCAGACGTTTTTCAGGACTGCACTGACCAGATAAAATATGGTGGCAGGCCTTATTTAGCCTCCTGGTTGGGACTATAATTTCTACGACAGAGATTGGAAAATTTATGTATAATGAATTAATCCAAAATAATTTGATCCTCATGCCTACACAAAGTCGTTTCCATCTCTTGCATTGCTTTTAATTAATTCTGCCATGACTTTAATCAGTTTAAAGCCAGACACTTTATAAAACACACATTTATGGAGCATATTTCTGCTCAGCTCTAAGAGAGGAGTGTATCAGCACTTCACGATTAATAGAAACACTTTACCTACATCACTGACTTGCTGAGAACGTGTGCACAATTGTGAGAGCCAGATATTTTTATTGGTTAATTTTTTTTTAATTTTTTTTTAAATTTTATTTATTTTTGTATGTGTATCAATGTACTGTCTGCATGCAGGTTTGTGCACCCGTGTCGTGCAATGCCGCGGAGGTCAGAAGAGGGTGTCGGATTCCCCTGGAACTGGAGTTCTCCTGGAATTGGAGTTTCAGAGGGTTCTCGGCCGCCATGTGGGTGCTGGGGATCGAACCCAGGTCCTCTGTAAGAGCGGTCGGCGCTCTTAACCGCTAGGCCACCTCTCCAGCCCCTATTTGTTAATTTTTATGTGGTCAATTCTGTCATTTAAGAAAACATTTTTTGCATGGGGATTAAATAAAGATGCAAACTTTATTACCACAATCAAGGCAGAAAATATGAATTAAGTTATTTTGCTAAAATTTGTAAAAATGAAACATTTAATTTCTATAGGGGGTGGGGTCTCATTATGTTGCCCAAGGATGTCCCAAACCTCCTCAGCTCCCAGAACATCTTGAAGTATGTGTACCACACACAGCCAGTAACAATTTATTTCTTAATTGCTTAAGGCCATCTTAGATTCTTCAAAAAGACAGTTATCACTTATAGCTAAAAAAATGAAAAAAAAAAAAACCTGAAAGATGCAGGACAGTTATGGCAGAATACATGATCTGGGATGGGGTGGGGGTGGGGGGGAAGGGAAAGGGAAATATGCCTGATCTGAATTGGAAAATGATGTATGAAATGCACAAACCATCAATAAAAATTAAATTAAAAAAATAAAAGAAAAGAAAAGAATATAACAAAAAAAGACAGTTATATAGCATACTATAAATAATGCTTTACAAAAAATATTCACAAATACCACTTTGCTCTAGAAAAAAATCAAGAGGCAAAATTACTAGAGGCTAGGAGTACATGAGAAATCACAGAAAATGGTAATATTTAGAATAATAACAACTTCTATTTATCCAAAATCTTAGAAAAAAATCAACTACTGGAATTTCTTCAGCATTTTTATGAGCCTTCCCCCCAAAAAACATTTAATAATGAATGCTAGATCTTTGGAGAGTTGATCCAATTTTCTGCAACCTTCTATAATTAAAATACTACAAAATGATAAATGGTTTTTAATCAACTAGAATATCTCATTAATGCAAAATAGGAATTACAAGATTATTCTAAAAGTGAAATCTGCACAAGCTCATGTACGCACTGTAGCCTGTACTTCAGCAATTTCTTTAAATCGCTGTAAACTGGAAACCACAATTTTTGCCAGGAGGTGTCCTGTTCCAATGGATAAATTCTTCTTTGTAATCAAGTATCCCATTAGACTCAAGCCCACACACTGAATTTCTAGAATAAATGGAAAAAAATAAAAATGTTTATTTCATCCTCAAAACAGAAGAAAAAAATTAAAGAGCTAACTAATAATGAATGGCCTATAAAACTCCTAATCCTGCATCCTGGCTGTACCAACCTTGGTCATCTGGATACATCTGCAATGTGTGAAGGACTGTATCAACAGCACCATGCAGGGACAACACCTCTAAGGCATCAGGAAGATGTGCTAGAGAAGATATGACTTTCAATCCACATTTCTGAATCCCAGGATTTCCAATGAACTAAAATCAAAAGGAATTTAAGCTTATTTACTGTTGCAAATGAGTTCTTGATAAAACCAGTTATAGGCTGATAAAACATAATCTAAAGACTAGGGATGTAGTCTTTTGTTGTTTGTTTGTTTGTTTGTTTGTTTGTTTTGAGACAGGGTCTCCCTATAGCCCCAGCTGGCCTGGAACTCACTTTGTAGACCAGGCTGGCCTTGAACTCACAGGGATCCACCTGACTCTGCCTTCTGAGAATTTAAGGGGTGCACCACCACACCTGGCTTAAAGCCACCATGTGGGTTCTGGGAATCAAACCTGGGTCTTCTGCAAGAGCAGTTGGTGCTCTTAATGTCTGAGCCATCTCTCCAGCCCCAGGGAATGTAGTTTTGATGGGAGATTGCTTGCCTACCATGCCTAGAAGTCTCAGTTTGATCCCCACCATAGCATCAAAACCTGGGTGTGGTGGTGCATGCCTGAAATCCCAGCATTCAGGAGGTGGAGGCAAGAGGGTCTGAAAAAAAAATAAGAGGGTCTGAAATGAAGGTCATCTTCAGCTACGTAGTGCGTATAAAGCCAGTCTAGGATACCTGCCACACTGCCTCAAGAAAAAGGACATAAGTCAAGTGATCACCTATATTATTAATTACTTGTAAGTATCAAAAGCAAGCATTTTTTAAATTTAATTTAATTTTATTTTTTTATTTATTTATTTTTTTTGTCTTTTTGAGACAGGGTCTCCCCTTAGTTCCAGCTGGCCTGGAGCTCCTTTCATGTGTATGAATGTACTGTCTGCATGTAGGTTTGTGCACCTGTGTCGACCTCTGCGGCTTTGCAAAAGCAAGCATTTTAACATTTAATGAGTGTTTGCTCTTTGCTAGGCATTGTTTTAAATATACACGTTCCACAATAATCTAATTACCTCCATCCTAATATCACTGTCAAACATACACTGGAGAAATGTGCTGGAAGATAGAAATGTGAGGTCCGTATCTCACCCTCTGCAGAAATCAACTCCAAGTGGATCCCTTCCATTGGAGGCTGAGTTTGCTGAAGGGTGCAAAGATTGTATCATACGTACTGCAAATTACAAAAATGAAAACTAATCATCAATATCTGATCCCAAAGCCTACAAGTGTCACCAGATGGCAACACTGTCATCACAGAAAGCACTAACTGAGCATTTGCTCAACTCCAAGCATTCCATGGGCTTTTTCCATTTCTTTCCTTCATGAACATCAAGCAATAGTTGTGTCAAACTTTAAAGATGCAGAAGAAAGGGTTTAAATCACGGAGCTAATGTGTCAGGCCCAGGCCTAGAATATCAATGTGTCTATATTTAAAAGACCAGCTCTTACTCATGACATCTTGTCAACTTCTTTAATCAGGTGACTTGGCATTTTTTTATGGACATTCTGATAGAATCTACTTCTTCTTCAAGGATGAGTTATTCTTGAAGAAGAAACAGGAGACACCCATGCTGACAACCACAGCCTTGTCTATTCTCTTTTAAGGTCTATGACACAGATCTAATCCTGGTCATGTCTGGGTCTCCTCACAGGAACACTCTTCTCTGATCTCTACAAAAATATAAATCTCCTACTCACAGCTTTTCTTTCAAAACTTACAATGCTCTCTTTCTTGGGATTTAGCTTTCACACAGTATATTATGCAAACACCTATTGTATGATATCTCTACCCCACATCAAAGTTTCTCTACCACAGGAACAAGACAAAGCTGGGGCAGATTGGAGCCAGACCCTACACTCTGATGCAACCTATTTGACCAAAGGCTAAACCAGAATAGGAGGGGTCAGTCAATAGATTTTCACCCTTCTCCTCTAGTGTCTTGATGCCTCTCAATTGTCTTTAGCATTTTGTTCTCTACAGGGAGTGGGAAAATTTTTTTTAATTTTTTTTTTTTTTATTTCGGTATGTATATCAATGTACTGTCTGCATGCAGGTTTGTGCACCCGTGTCGTGCAATGCCGCGGAGGTCAGAAGAGGGTCTCGGATTCCCCTGGAACTGGAGTTCTCCTGGAACTGGAGTTTCAGACGGCTCTCGGCCGCCATGTGGGTGCTGGGGATCGAACCCGGGTCCTCTGCAAGAGCGGTCGGCGGCCCCTTAACCGCTAGCGGCCAGCTCTCCAGCCCCGGTCAAGGGAGTGGGAAAATTATCAGTTCCTCTTGGCTCGTCTACCTACCAAGTCAGGTCACTTCTAACCTCACCTCTGTTGGCAAGTACGTTTTGTTCCATGAACTGATTTTCCTTAGTTCCTTTTGTGGATAAAACAATTTTTTTTAGTTGTCGCTTTGGTCTAATTTAGCTTTTGTTAATTTTGAGAATAAACAAAACCATGAAACAGTATCTATTCCAAAGTGGTAAAGGGATTAATTTAAAAGATCGTAGGGGCTGGAGAGATGGACTACGTAAAATTAGAGGACTGCTCTTATTGCAGAGCACCGTTCGAAATCCCAGCACCCACATGGCGGCCAAGAACCGGTCTGAAACTCCATTTCAGGAAGAACTCCAGTTTCCAGGGGTATGCCCCCGACACCCTCTTCTGGACCTCGCGGTCGTTTGCACGAACACGGGTGCACAACTTGTCATGACAGACAGTACAATTCATGAACACATTAATAGAAAATATAAAAAAAAATAAAATAAAAAAGAATAAATAAAATAAAGAAGCGTGAACAAATTCTCTCTAGCCATATAAAGCAAGAAAGGTGGTTCGCTGCTGGTCTTAGTAACCTAATCTCCCAAACAACCCTGAAGGTGCAAATGGTGATATGGTGATAAAGAACTCTGTCCAGGCAGTGCTGATGCAAGTCAGGCCTTGGGCAAAATTCTTGTCAGAAAAAAGAGTTAATGGGAGGGAAAGTACCCCTTAATCAGTCTCCTCTTCTACCAGGCTGCCATTTCTCTTTGAATCCTAAATGTATTAATATAAAAGTCTACACCCATGACCTCCACATTCTTGCTACCCTTTAATTTCATATAATCAGACTTCTGTCCTAACTACACTGAATTAAAAGCACTCAAAGAAAAGAATTTCCAGCACTACGCATAGATGCTTGTTTCCACCTTAATGTTCCACTGATACAGCCCTCCTCTAATTCTTCTCAAACTTTAAAACCGTTCATTTGTCCATATTCTGTATAATCTCTTCCTGCAACTCCAAAATGCATAAGTTCTTTTCTAAAATCACAATCTTTCTTTTCATGGGCGGGATTTCACACATTAATTAGCACATCAGATAGATGCCAATGGCCTATCTACTGGAGGTCAAAGGTCTGTAGAGCACTGTTCCTTTTTTTTTTTTTTTTTTAAACTTTTTTTTTTTGATCTTTGTTCTTTCTTTTTTTCAGTACATCATTTTCCAATTCAAGTTTTCAGAACAATCGCATCCCCTTCCTCGCCCCACGCGAACATCCTCCACGAGATCATTTGCATTCTGCCATAGACTGTCCTGCAGTATCTCTCTAGTTTTTTATTTTTTTTCTATTTTTTAAGCTATATAAGTGAGTCCTTGCTTCATAGAACCTGGCAAATCATTCTCCTATGATGTGTGAACATCACATTGTCATCTAAACATTCAATGTAAGAAAATGAGCAAATATAGGACTTTTTGGACGATAATAAAAGCACAATTTAAACTCAATGTTTTAAGCATGCATTTCAACCTTGGACAAGCACTCTTCAGATATGTGTGCGAGCTTGGGCAAGAGCTATTAATCCCTGTCGTAGCGAGCGGAGTGGGCCTAAGAATAAACACGAAAAAAAAACGGGTCGACCTGGATGGTGTCCTGTGAACACAACCAACATGTTTGTGTGGGTGTGGGGAAGAAAATATGCCTAATATAAAATGAAAAGAAAAAAAAAAAAAAGGGGGGGGGTACGTTACAAGTGGTGTCCATGGGCATCTTCCTGAACGCGTGATGCTAACAAAAAAAAAGAGCGAGAAGCCAGGTTCACAGGCGTAGCCCGGTTCACAGAGGACCTCACCCTTGTTTTTCACCCTGCGCTGACAGTTTTCTTGGAGTCCTTACTAATTTTTATAGCCATAGAAAATTCCTGTACTATCCTTTCATACTGAACTCCAATTGTGCAGTTGTGCTTCTAAGCAAAAAATGCACCATAGGCTTGCTTTTGCAACAAAGGAAAATAAGTTGATAAATATAAAGTTGACTGGTTTTTTTTTTGTCTTGATATTCCTTTTAACAAATCATTAATGAATATATGTAGTTAGTTAGCTAGTTAGTTAATGCTAGCTAATTAGTGTGAGAGTTTCACACATGTCATAATGCAGTAGTGGAGGTGAGAGACAACTTGGTGGAAACAACTAATTCTCTCCTCGCGTGATTATTGGACGTTAGGGAAATCACACCAGAATCTTGATTGCTGGCCCTGGGCAAGCAGGTCTACTTGGCCCCTCTTTTCGAGCCACTCATCCCTCTCGAGCACTTGGCTCTTGCGCACTCATGTATTAGCCACTAATCCTTATGTAATCCGTGTAGCTAGCATGCTACTGGTTTCTAGAGGCCTGAATCCTCTTAACTGGGTGAACCTTTGTACGAGATCGCATTCAGGGCCAAAAACTTGGCTCAATGACTTGTGACAGGACAATCCTTGTTGATTTGTCTAGTTCAAAAAAAGGACCTTACAGTTTATACATGGGGGATGCCCACCCCCCACACATGATTCAGTGACGTCCCCTAAATATCATACAAAAAGGGTAGGAGTAGGAGTTAGCTACTTTGAAGCTGTTAAGTCACAGAAAAGCATACAGCGAATATTGTTCTATTTTATAATATCTGTGTGTTTCATAATTTAGCAACTTGCTTTATACAATGGACTTTCATTCACGTACTTAATGCTGTATTTGACTTATAATGAACTATTTATTTATTATTTTTTTACTTCATATTTTATTTATTTTATATGGTAATGTTATATTCAAATTTGGAAGGATACCCGGAACAGGATGGTTAACACTAGAAAAGCCATCTCCATCCACCGGTAACACTCCATACAATCTTCTCAATCTTTTTTCAAAGAATTGGTATAGTTTCCACTGAACGGCCTATTACGTTCTTCACTCGAGGATCAGACCCTTAACCATGGGAAGATGCCTGTCACACTGACCCCCCTACTCTTCAGTGGCCAGCTAAGTCCACTTAGAAAAGGAAACGAAGGCTATTCCTCCCTGGTCATTCGCTGTGGGTTTTTCTCTTTACTCCTTTCTCCACATGTTTCTTTGTATTTCTAATATCTTTGGCTCCACTGATAAAGTCAAAACAACTAAATAATAGGCAGATACAAATAAACAGGTAAGACGGCCAGGCGAGCATGTTTGTGCCGACACATCCCAGCACTTTGGGAAACAGAAGTAAAGTGGCAATCCTTCAACTTTAAGGATCCAGGAAAAGCCTTAGGCCTAGCATTGGGTGAGTTTCCCAGGTATAGCTATGGTCTACAAGGGCAACTTCGCCTGCATCAAAAACAACCAACAAAGATATTAAGTGTAAAATATATAAAGGTAGTTCAAATTAAGAAATGAAGATGAATAGACCCTGTCTTTCCNTTCTGTTAATCCAAAAGACCTATTTAGTGAATAACTTTTATTTTACCGTTGAATATCAAACTGATTGGTAGTCATAAAATAAATTTTTATAGACTTTCCACATGTTGCATAGTACTGAGAATCTCTAGCCGTGGAACATAATTTCTTGTATGTGCTATAACCACATTATAGAATTCTGAAAAATGAACAGTATTTTATACCCACACTCATAGATAAGGTTTTAAAACTTAATTTTGGTGATGGAAGTTTAGAAAGTTTGTACTGAGCAGAGGCACAGTCATACATTTTTTTTTTTTTGATGAATGGATATTTGTTAACTTTATTTTCTTGTAAGAAAGGAGAACAGCATAATCCATCCTTATTTCACTTTAGCTGCTAAGGTTTGGGTACTTCTTTTCTTTTCTTTTTTTTCCCAACATTTTTTTTTATTGATGCTTTGTGCATTTCATACATCATTTTCCAATTCAGTTCAGGCATATCTCCCATTCCCTTCCCCCCCACCCCCACCCCAACCGAGATCATGCATTCTGCCATGACTGTCCTGCATATCTCTCTCAGTTTTTTTTTTCCATTTTTTAGCTATAAGTGAGCACTTGCTTCTAAGAACCTCAAAATCCCATGATGTGGACACATCACATTGTCTCTATACATCAATGTAAAGAAAATGAGGCATATAGACCTTTGAGACGATAATGAAAAAGCACAATTTAAACTCAAGTTTTAAGCATGCATTTCACCTTGTTTGACACAAGCATCTTAAAAATATGTGTTCAAAGCTCCAAATTTAGGATCTTCTAAAAAAATAGAAGTCATATTGTCCTGATGAAGTTGCCATTTGGTTAAATGTGCCATCCATCTTCCTGAGCAGGCAGAGCCAGGTTCACAGGCTAGCCCGGTTCACAGAAGGACCTCACCCTTGGTTTCACCCTGCGCTGACATTTTCTTGGAGTCCTTACTAATTTTTAAGCCATAGATCCTGTACTTTCCTTTCATACTGAACTCCAATTGTGCAGTTGTGCTTCTAAGCAAAAAATGCACCATAGGCTTGCTTTTGCACAAAGAAAATAAAGTTGATAATTATAAAGTGACTGGTTTTTTTGTTTGATATCTTTTTAAAAAATCATTAAATCTAGTAGTTAGTTAGCTAGTTAGTTAGCTAGCTAATTAGTGTGAGAGTTTCACACATGTCATAATGCAGTAGTGGAGGTGAGAAGACAACTTGTGAACAACAATTCTCTCCTTCCATGATATGGATCAGGAATCAAACTCAAATCTTTGGGCCTGGCAGCAGGTGCTTCACTTTCTGCGCCACCTTGTCAGCCCCATGTTTATTAGACTCATCTCTATGTAATTTCTATTCATCTACTGGTTCTTGGAATGCTGAACTCTCTTAACTGGTAACCTTTACAGATCCAATTCAGCAACTGGCCAATGACTTGTGACAGGAAATCTGTGATTTGTCTATTCAAAAAAGACTTCACAGTTATCACATGGTCACACATGACAGTGCCTAAACTATCCAAAAAGTAGGAGTAGGAGTATGCTACTTTGAACAGTTAAGTCAAAGAAAAGATACAGGAATATGTCTATTTATAATATCTGTGTGATATTTACAAGCTTACAATGGACTTTCATTCACGTACCTAATGCTGTATTTGTTATAATGACTATTATTTATTTATTTATTTACTTACCTATTTATTTATTTATTTAATGTAATCAATGGAAGGATACCAACAGATGTTAACTAGAAACATCCTATCACCTACACTCCACAACTTTCAAGTCTTTTCAAAGAATTGGTAAGTCACTGAAACGGCTTCTCGAAGGATTCAGCTAACCATGGGAAGATGCCTGCACTGACCCCCTCTTCAGTGCCAGCTAAGTCCACTAGAAAAGGAAAAGAAGGCTATTCCCTGGTCATCTGTGGTTTTCTCTTTACTCCTTTCTCCACATTTTCTTGTATTTCTTATCTTTGCTCATGATAAAAAATAAAACTAAATAATAAACAAACAAATAAATAAGTAAAGCCAGGCAAGTGGCACACATCCCAGCACTTGGGAAACAGAAGTAGGGAGATCTCCGTAAGATCCAGGCAAGCTTAGGCTACATGGTGAGTTCCAGGTTAGCTAGGGCTACAGGGAGACATTGCCTCAAAAAAACCCAAATAATAAGTTAAATATATAAAGTAAGTAAATAAGAAAGTAGATGATAGATCTGTTCACCTATACATACAAGGAGAGAACACACTGATGAACAGATTATGACTCCATGTTATTCTCTGAAATATCAGAAGACTAAACTATCAGAAGATCCAACACTATATGACTGGTTTCCAGAAAGAGAGCTAAAATAATGACCCAAGAAGTAGATGCAGAAGAATGTGAATCAAGAAAACTCCCAGGATATAAGATGCAGTGTTGGGCTAGACTCTCAACACCACATATCTGGACTAACCATGGCTGGATTCCAAGACAAAGAATCCTTTGAATAGCTAGGCAAAACTACTGACTCACATAAAAGTAAAGAAAAAAAAAATAGCCCTGACTTGGACTTTGCCACTAAAACATAGTGAAACGTCTACAGACACTCAAGCAGAGAAAAGAAGTACTCAGTATTTTACAACCAACAAAATTATCTTTTCAAGGTTCAAATATACGGTTGGAGAGAGGACTCAGTGGTTAAAACTGAGTCCTCCAGGGGACCCAGGTTTGTTTCCCAGCTCCCACACTGAGTGGGCACAACCACCTTGTTCTAGTTTGTCTTCCATTGCTGTGACACCAACTTGGGGAGGAAAGGGTTTATTCAGCTTACATCTCCTGGGTCACAGTTCATCACTCAGGGAGCCCAGAGCAGGAACTCATGGCAGGAACCTGGAGGCAGGAGCTGAAGCACAAGCCATGGAGGAATGCTGTTCACTGGCTTGCTTCTCTGGCTCATGCCCAGCCCACCTTCTTATACAGTACACAACAACCTGCCCAGGGTGGCACCACTCATTGTGGGCTGGGCCCTCCCACACTGCTCAACTATCAAGACAGTACTCCACAGATGTGGCCACAGACCAATCCAATGGAGCCAATTCCCCAATTGAGGCTCCCTCAACCCAGGTGTGTCAAGTTGACACTAAAGCTATCCAGCACACACCTATAACTCCAACTCCAGGCAATCTGGTCCCTTCCTCTGCCCCCACCTGGGTCCACACACATGTGCAGACACACATAAAATATACAGAGGGCTGGAGAGATTGCTCAGTGGTTAAACACTGGCTGCTCTCAAAGAAGTCTTGGGTTCTATTCCCAGCACCTGCATGGTGACTAACTCCAGTTCCAGGGGATCTGACACCCTCTTCTGATCTCCATGGTCATTGCATGGCATGGCACAGGTGCACTTATGTACCTGCAGGTAATACACTCTTACACATAAAATAAAAATAGAAAAAAATTAAAAAAAATAAAATAACAAATTAAGAGTTCAAATGTAAAGGTAGCAACAAGAATGAAAAAATTCCAAATATCAAAATAATAGGGACTCTAACTTTAACAGTAATTCTGATCATGAGAAGATGAGTGGAAAAACTAGAACAAAAAGACTTCAGATAAACACTGAAGCCACAAAACTGGAGGAATAAAATTCAGTCAAATTTAGAAAGAGTAGGTTTAAAGCTGAATGTATATAGTTTATAGTCTGCTGACGTAACATTAATTTTTTTAAATGAAAGTCAGTGGGAAGACAAGTAGAGAGAGTACAGAAATGTAATACCCCCAATTTTTGTGATCATAGGTCAAAAAATACAATTAAATCTAACAGTAATAACATCAGTATTGATTGAGTTCATGTGGTGTATGAGACATCATCACAACAACACTTAGTGATAAGCTGTTTATTGTCAGTGTTTGATACCTAATAAACTAGAGCATAAATAAACATGTCGCACAGTCTAAAGATGGTAGACCAGGACTCAGACCCAAAATGTTTGCCTTACTCTGGAGCCCACGATCTGAGTGATTACAAAACCTTGCATAGCGAAGGAAGCAAGATCCAACTGTATAATCTACACTGACTGACTCACAGAAGGAGGGTAGAAACATATTAATTGCACCAAAAGATATGTGAAGTATGTAAACATGCATGAAAGAAAAATTGAAACCTGGAGAATATCAACACAGTGAGGAAGAATCTATAATTTTCTCCTAGCAGCTTCTAAGGGTTGCCACCTAACAGTTTTTTAATCAGTACACAGAATTATGTAATTTGGAAATAGTACAATTGGTTATTAAAATATCTATTGACGGCCATTATAGATTAAATCAAGTTGTAGTAAAACTCTCCAAATTTCATAGGCTGAAAAATTATAGGTTTACCACATGCTCATACTACACATGTGATCAGGCCAAAAGGGGGCCTTGGCTCATCGCAGTCACACAAGGACCCCTGAAAACAACCATCAGTGTCAAGCACTGCAGGTCAGAATACCTGACAGAATATTCTGGAAGATGCCTTAACAATCTGTTGACAGTTTAGTCCAGAACCCACAAGCATAAGCTCTGTTTTCAACTCCTAGCCAAAACTCATCACCTATTCCAAACTACAATCTGACAAAATACTAATCAGGATCACCACAAGGTGAAAAGCTACAGTTATCTATCATGCGCCTTAGGGACTACCATGCAAACCTTTAGAGCATTGCCGTGTCTTCCTGTCATAAATAATGCAACAACAACTAGTTTTGTCTAAAAGTCTTTGCATGAATCTTCAAGTGCTTCTATATTATAAATTCTTGGAGTGGAACTGCTAGTTGGAAAATATGCCCATTTCAATTGTGATGGATAATGGCAATTTTCACTTATTTTGGTTTTTTGTTGTTGTTTGAGTCTAAGTCTCACTCCATAGCACTGACTGGCTTGTAGTTCACTATGTAGTCCAAACTGGCCTCAAATTTGTAGCAATCCTCCTATTCTGGGATTTTAGGGGTAAACCACAACCCAGCTACCAAATTTCCCATAAATACTTTTTTCCTTGTTTAATCTACATCATGACTGAATATTTTTCTATGTGGAAAACTAAAATCTTAAGGCAAAAGTGGAAGGGAAATATTCCAAAAGAAGTTACCTTCAGATGAATTTTAGTGATGGATTTTATATATCCAATTCTTGGTTGACTTTAATAAATACTTTCTGGGTCTCTGCTTTGGCAAATCATAGTTGAATTTCAAGTTATAACTTATTTGGAATCCTGCTGAGTTCATACTAATGATACTGCATTTCATTGTGTCTACAATATTTATACCTAAAATTCCCCCATGCTTTGTAACATTTATGCAGAAAGAGATATACAATTGCAGAATTTTAGAGCAAAAGAAACTACTTATTTTCATCATTTGGAGTCATTTTTCTCAGTTATGATGAAAGATCTTGGAAACTTGGTAAAATACAACAGCATCCCTTGTTTCCTGGTGCCTTAAGTATACCAAAATGGTGGTCAGTGCTGTGGTGAGGCCCTGTGGCACTAGCTGGGAAAGGAAGCTGTTTATGCCTTCTCTTGAAATAGAGGAAAAGAAAGCTTGACCTGGAGATGAGGGACTTAATGTTGTAGTATTTCATGGCCATCTTGACTCTAGACTCCTTCCTCTATATCACACTCATTCACAAGAATATTAGAAACACTTGGCTAATTGGGATCAAAGTTATCTACAAAGCTTTTCTGGTTTTTGCTTGCTCTCACTAACATTTGCCATGAATAAAATTAATTACCTCCTCCTCTGTGTTCCTAGAATATTTTCACAAAGCTAGTGTAGCCAGCTAAGCTACCTATCGGGTTTTTAAAAATATTTTATTGGGCTGGAGAGATGTCTCAACAGTTAGGTCCTCTTGCAGAGGACTGGGGTTTGATTCCCAGCACCCACATGATGGCTAAGAACAGTCTTTAAGTGGGTGTGGTAGCGCACACCTTTAATCCTACCACTTGGGAGGCAGAGGCAGGCAGATCTCTGTGAGTTGTGAGTTCAAGGCCAGCCTGGTCTACAGAGTGAGTTCCAGGCTAGCTGGGGCTATAGGGAGACCATCTCAAAAAAATTATTTATCATTTTTATTTGTATGAGTGTATCGCCTGCATGTGTTTAAGTGCACCTGTGTGCAATGCCCTCAGAAGTGAGAAGAGGGCATCAAATCCCCTGGAAGTAGAGTTAGGGATGGTTGTTAGCCACCATGTAGGTGCTGGGACTCGAACCCAAGACCTCTGGAAGAGCAGCCAGTGCGCTCAAACGCAGAGTCATCTCTCCATCCCCTGACACTGGTTTTATAGTGGCTGCTATTCCCAGCCAGATTATGAGATTTGTTGCTTTTTTTAAAACCATTTTTTTTAATTTTTATTCTATTTTATTTATTTATATGTATGAATGTACTGTCTGCATGTAGGTCTGTGCACCTGTATCATGCAATGCCATGGAGGTCAGAAGAGGGCGTCAGATTCCCCTGGAACTGGAGTTCTCCTGGAATTGGAGTTACAGACGGTTCTCAGCAGCCATGTGGGTGCTGGGGATCAAACCCAGGTCCTCTGCAAGAGCAGTCGGCACTCTTAACCGCTAGGCCATCTCTACAGCCCCAGATTATGAGATTTGTAACAGAGATACAACACCTACCCCTGTCCTCTCATGCACCACACTACATACTTTTGTTAAATCGATATTTCTGGAATTAAATCCACCACTTTACTGGATATCTACAGTATACTCAATAATCGCTATAAAGCTTAGAAACAAGTGTCTCACATGTTATGTAGACAATTATGTTACAAAGTTCAGTTTACCCTGAATTTTTTTTTAATTTTTTTTATTAATTTTATTTATTTCCATATGCGTATGAATGTACTGTCTGCATGTGCACTGTGCAAGTTTGTGCACCCGTGTCTTGCAATGCCGCGGAGGTCAGAAGAGGGCATCGGATTCCCCTGGAACTGGAGTTCTCCTGGAATTGGAGTTTCAGACGGTTCTCGGCCGCCATGTGGGTGCTGGGGATCGATTGAATTTTTAAAGGCAACATCTCTGGGGACTACTCTTATTAATTTGTGACATTCATCAAAATATACCAATCACAAGGAATTCTTTTCATGAGTTTTTTTAATACTATCTTCATTCCATTCCATAAAATGCTAATCCAAATCTTTCTTTTCGCTCGTATTTTAATTATAAAAATAATTTATCTTGTGCTAAAGTACTAACTGATTTCGACTCTAGCAATACCTTTCTCATTTTGCAATATAAATTTAGTTCCTCTCTTTGCTCATCGTGATTTACAGATACTTTAGTTTTAACACATATCACATGGGAAATGTAGGCATGTAAATGACTAAAAAATGGGAAGAAATCTATTGCTCACCAAACCATGTCAAGGGTATCTCAGGAGAGCAATGAAAATCAGCACAGGGACCAAAGATGTCAATATTCTGTCTGACATGTCTTTGTCAGCCAAATCTTTTACCATAGGACTATAAAGGAAAGACAATCCACTGGAGATAAGAGAGTAGCCAGGAGTCCTCACTCCTCTTTGCCTAATATTCTGATTGGGGAAACTCAGGTGGAGTTAGCCACAATCCAAGAAGGCAGCCTATGTCTACAGTTGATGGTACACTTACCTTTCATACAGCACATACCTCCCCTTACATTCCTATTATTATTTTGAATTCTAACTACACAACTTCTCACTATCATAGTAAACAGAGGAAAGGAAATGAAAACTAAAAGGGCCCCCTAGCTCTTCAAATTTAATAGTCTAGTCAGTAGTTTATGCTACACCCAACATACCCTGTTCAGAGCTGCGAGAACCAGTTTGTGAATATCATTCCTGAAACACTGCTTTTTAACCATGTTCAGCTTGCCTTGAGATTCAGCCTGTGAGTCTTCTGGTATTCCTAAATGTGAAAACAAATAAATAATAAATACATACAAACTTTTCTCACACATATTCAAGATGAACACACTGCCATTTGCTAAAATAATAATAATAATAATAGTAATAATAATTTGGGCTGAAATTTCTCTCTTCTCTTAAAATCTATCAGTATCTCCACTGCATTATCACTGACTGTGACCACACTAACTCTCAAATTTGCTCCCTGCCCTAGCACTGTAAACTGTTCAAGAGCAGGTCCATAACCTCTTCTCAGATCTCAAGGAATCTGAGCACAGTGTGGCAGTGTCACAGTTGTTTGGGAGACATGGTTACACTGGCATGTGGCAGAGTCAGGCTGTATCATTCGAAATCTTCAAACATGTCTCTATCTGTGTACATTAGCTTCAGATTCTGTATAACACAGAGAAGAATAAGATGCACGGGGCAGACAGATGGTTAAACCTGTGCCTAATAGAGAAATGTATGTATATGAAATGTGTCTATTAATATGTCCATCCATATATGGAGTGTAGACTTAAAGTCATTCTTTTTAAAAGCATCTGTAATTAACTATCTAAGTGACTATTGATAGCAATGTTGCTTCTGGATCAACTTACAATCAATAAAAGAGAAAATATATATTTGAAGCTTGTTTTGTTTTTGTATGTTTATTATTTGAGATGGGGTCTCCCTGTAGCCCCAGGTGGTCTGGAATTCATATGGAGAACAGACTGGCCTTGACCTCACAGAGATCCTCCTGCCTCTGCCTTCCATCCACTACCATGTGAGGCCATCAAAGTTTATTTGGGGACTAGAAGAATATTATTGCATTACCTGACAAATGACATGGCTCTAAATTACTTTGCTGTCTTTAAAAAATCCCATTTACGGGCTGGAGAGATGACCTAGCGGTTAAGAGCGCCGACCGCTCTTACAGAAGACCCGGGTTCGATCCCCAGCACCCACATGGCGGCCGAGAACCGTCTGAAACTCCAATTCCAGGAGAACTCCAGTTCCAGGGGAATCCGACACCCTCTTCTGACCTCCGTGGCATTGCACGACATGGGTGCACAAACTTGCATGCAGACAGTACATTCGTATACATACAGAAATAAAATTAATAAAAAAAAATTAAAAAAAAAATCCCATTTACCCTCAAAGAAATAAACTGTCAGCACTGAGGACTACCAAAGCAGTTGGTTGTCATAATTACAATCCACAAACAAAATTCAAAAGGTCCCAATAAAATTTAAGTAAATTATGTCTCAAAAATTAAATAATAGTTGATGAATGGGACACCGTGATTCAACTTAAAACATGTCGTCTGATAGCTGTTTTCTTTCAAAAATAATAAGAGATTAAAAACACACAACAAAATCCCTGAATGAAACCATTCTTGCAGACATGCTCTTTACAATGGATATCCTCTGAAATGTGGAAAGATACCTATATTACCACAGAAAATATTTGATTTAGAAAGCTTTCACTTTTACAAGAAAGAAAATCTGTATTTCAGAAAGTTTGGAAAGATAGGTAAGAACAACAAAAATGCTGTATCCTTTTATTTAGAAGTCACAATATCCTCTCATGCTGATGCCCTGTTTGTTTTCAAAACCATCTGCTCTGCTTCTACTGTCCACTTCCCCAAGTCCTGATTGACTGCCATTAACCTCCAACCCAAGTTTCCTATAACTAGTCTCCCTCTCTAACACTACTACTGTTATCAATTGCAATACAGTCACAGCACGACAAGGTAGTGGTTCCACATCTTAATGTGTAAAGAGTTCCAAAACTCACCCAGTTTATTGCTTAATGTCAGAGTTGTATGGAACAAGTTCTTGACACTCGTTAAAGTGGATATAATTTTAGTCTTATATAAATAAAATTTAAGCATAGACCATTCAGAAACCTAAAGTGTTTTAAAATTCATGGAGATACATAAACCAAAAAGGGAAATTATATGTATGTACATATTGAATATATTTAAAAGCTACAAGCTACTCTGACTCAAACTTATGAATCACATTTTCAATTTAAAAAGTACACATACCTCTATCAAAAGCAAATGGATAGATTAAAACCATATTAAATATGTCCTCCACTTCTTAGTCACAGTGTGTTATAAATATCAATAAGGTATTAAACACGAGCTTACTTTTACTTCTACAACTTACACTTTCATCCCAAAGCACTTCAGAAACATACAGAACTTCACAGTTACCCTAGATTGGAGACAGGTTTCTCTTAGAAATCTTAAAGGAGATGTTTCAGTGCTTTTGTATGTAAAACTCATTGGATAATAAAAATAACCCAAGTAAAGTCATTATTAATATCACCAGTTTTGAGAGCCTTTAATAAACGTGAATTAATTTCCATAAAGAAAATACAAATCACTCCACATTGCACTCAAGGTCCTTCGCTTTCTGCCTCCGTCTGCCTCTCCATTCCATCTTCACTCACCCCAGAGCCCATGCACATGTTGCTTCTTCTACCCGAGCGGTGCTCTTGGCCTTTGCATTACCCCTTCAATATCAGATATCCACGCCCTTGACCTACCAACTCCTTAAATTAGCTGTGCTTCCATCAGCGCTCTCACAGCCTTTTCCATTTGTCCACAATGGAGCCTGTGGCTGTGTGCTGACTACTGTGCTCCTACAATACTCTGGTCTTGTTTCCTTTTCATCTCTTAAACCCATAAAAATATCACAGTGTTCAGAACAGGAGGCTTGTAATAAATATGTGCTGAAACAATTGAACAAGGTTACACCTTGTGAAGATGAGATAAAGGAAGTGCAGGAAGGAGGTCGCCGATGTCAATGAGCAAAGAAGGGCCGCACGGCTCTGTGAGGGGAAAGCTAGTTTACCCTCTAGGAAAGGATCTCAGGAAAGCAGCAGAGAAGCAATGAAAGCAAATGCTTTCTACTGTTACGTTGAACTTGAACCTGGTTAATGGCAACAGAAACATCTGTAATGAGCTCATTACAGACAAAAGCCCCACTTTTTTTTTCTTTTTTTTTTTTTTGGTCTTTTTGAGACAGGGTCTCCCTTTAGTCCCAGCTGGCCTGGAGCTCACTATGTAGACCAGGTGGGCCTTGAACTCACAAAGATCCTGCCTCTGCCTCCCAAGTGCTAGAATTAAAGGTGTGTGCCACCAAAAGCCCCACTTTTAACACTATGTTTAGTTCTTGGGTAAATAACATACGGAAGGGTCTCACAAAGTTTTCTTACAAATTACTCTCAATGACTCATCTATGTCATCCTTTATCATGAAATTTATTTTTTATTTGTCAGAAAGGCTCCCACATGTTTGTCAGAAGCTGGTTCTTTAAGCTTTGCATAGAAGATTGATGTTTAAATGGCTGTCTGTATATGCAATCAGGTCTGCAACTCACCTGGCTCCATAAAATGTAAAGTGGCTCGCAGCGCCTCCAGCTGCACGGATAGTGAGGCGTCATGGCTTCTCATCACTGTTATTATTTTGGGGACCACTGCTGCCACTGTATCCACAGAAGTGTTACTAGAGATAAAAATCGACACGTTTATTAAAAACACAACCTGAGGAACAACGGGCAGAAAGAATATTAGTGCACTGCTCAGCTCTCACCAGGGAAGCTTCCTCATACAACAGATGATGATTAACCTGGAAAACCACACTGGCCAAGCTTCAGAGAATTTATTCCTACATAGGACACCTATATCAAACCTCTGCTACCCAAGGCTCAGGGACCAATGTAGAAGAGGGGGCATCTTAATGCAGAGGCAGAAGTGGTGGGTGATCACAAGGAAACAGTCTTCTTGAGAGCTGGGAAGCTACTCATATGAACTTACACCAATGGTAACAGTATGCACAAGACCCAGCATGCTCAAGAACAGACAAAATCCCAGGACAGAATTGGGAAAGTGAGGAGAAGCTGAGGAGAGTGAGAGTTTGCTTTAAGGGAGTGACTCCAAATAGGTTAAACAGGCTCCAGTGGACAGACTCCTACAAAAAGACATTTGGAACATAAAATTGGCACAGTGGGCCTTAACATATATGACAGCATACATGAAATCAGCAGGAAGGGTGCAGATGGGGAGGGGGTCTAAATGCAATCAAAATATATATTGTATAAAATTCACAAAAGTTCAATAATTTTTTTAATGTTAAACTTTGAAACAAGACTTCTTAGCCTTGATGAAAAATAGCTGCTAAAATCTGGACAAAAATTCAATTTGAGGGGACTGACGAGATGGCTCAGTGGTTAAAAGTACTGACTTCTTTTACAGAGGACCTGGGTTTGATTCCCAGACCCGACATGGTGGCTAACAATCGTCCATACCTCCAGTTCCTAGGGAATTTGAGAGTCTCTTCCGACCTCCACTGCCATGACACAAGTGTACTTACATACATGCAGACCATACACTCATACATATAAACACAAAGAAAAATAATAAAATTTAATAAATGCCCAATAAATGCTTATTAAAGGCTGCCAGGGTCTGTTAAGTACCTTTTAATGATACTATCACTATCCTTCCATAATTTAAGAGATGGCTATATTTGACTTCATTGTCATCTGTTGTGTGGGTTTTATTGTGTTCATGTCTAGTGCTTTATATCAAATGCAGAACATTATCCATATGCAAAGTATACTGTGCTGAAATGAAGCATTTTCATTTTGCTGCTTTGACCACACTATATGTATTTATGTTATATTTAACCATGTAAAACATAGAATAGTTTCTAAGACAGCTGCATATCTTATCTATAAATTGGAAAACTGAAACTTGTTCTTTTGAGTTATTTTAGTAAACACAAAACTTTCCTTTAAAAACTATTCCTTTTTAAGTTTCATTTTTACTTTGAAGCATGTTATTTTCCAGATCCACTTGAGAAGACATAATTTAGTCCAAGGTGTAGTATATTCCAGCAGAGATCCAATGAACAAACCCCATCATTGCTGTGTCACTTCAGTAGAAATAAGGTAATTTCTACTCATATATATATATATATAATGTTTAATTCATAATAATGTAAACCTGATTACATATTTGATAAAGAAAAGTATTTTATAACTTAAGAAATATAACCCGGTTTATTTGTACAAACACCAAGCTGAAACACATGTGGAAAACAAAGCCAATGTATTTTACCAGAAAAGATAAGTAATGTATTTGAATTCAGTCAAAATTTCCATCATTTAAAAATCTGACCTGAAGAACCAGAATCTCAATACCTGGGAGTCTTCTGGTTTAGTTTTATGACAATAACACTTCCTTCTGATCTGCATATGGGTCACTGGCAACAACCCTGAAAAGGTGGGTGTTTCCCCTATTTTCCAGCTTGTTGGTTAAAGAGTAAATATCAAAGTCCTTTAACTATAAAGGAGCAAAGCCAGTCGTGTCTCTGAGGACTTTTGGGTGGGACCCAGGCACCAGGCCAGAGGGTCGGCAGATTTGTGACAGGGCCAGTGGCTCTGCACCTTTGTGCGGCCTGCCCGGAAGTCACTTGGGCAAGTACCTTTGGAGGTGGGCTCTTTCCGGGGCTGCAGCTAGGGGGTCGTGTATCTGAGAGCTTTTGAGTGGGACCTGGGCACCGGGCCAGAGGGTCCACAGATTTGGGCCAGGGCCAGTGGCTCTGCACCTTTGTGCGGGCTGCCGGGGCATGGGCTAGATAAGGCATATCACCCCCCCCCCAGATTGGTGAGAATCCAAGTGGACTTTTTTTTGGAGAACCTTCAGAACAAGAAGAGAAGAGTGCTTTGGCTTCCAATATCCAATATATAAACAAAAT
>VZQC01009175.1:2296243-2333034 GCA_009823505.1 Rhizomys pruinosus | reverse complement strand
GGTCTTCAACAACAGGGACTTACTGCCTTTCTCCTTGCATATATCCCACTTATAGGCAAAAGGCCTTTATAATTTTGGGGGCTTGAATCCCCTAGCCAACATCTCCTAGGCAGAATAATTCATTGCTGATATCAGAGCTTTCCTGTACTAATATATTTTGCTTAATTAAACAGCTTATAAAGACTTTACTATTGAATTTGGTTCTAAATAGAGAATTATCCTTTCACAGTTCCTATGCCTATCAGTCAATTAAAAAAGGGTAGTTATGCCTGTTGTATAAAAAATTACCACTATAACAGTTGGCTATAATTTATAGTTAGGGAATGACTTCAGTACCATCATGTTTTTCTTTTTCCTATAAAGGGGAGAGGTAGGAAGGTTTCTCAGCATCTGGAAGGTAAACTTTGTTAGGGACCATTATAAACAGTTAACCCCAATAGAATTCAGAGAGATGCTCAGTGTCTGTGACTCAGGCAGTCTAAGGTTCCTCTTTCTTTAATGGTCAGATGGGTCAGCCTCTCTGCTGGCATTTCCCAGTCCATCCTGCACAGCCAAAAGTTGTACGTTTTCAGGCATTTAGATTGGTGCCAAATTACTTGTATATGCAACCATCTCCTGTACCACATCTTTCATTTGATATTTGCTCAGACAATGCCACAGCTGACTTACATATTTTTTTCTGCTTCATAAAATGAAAAGAAATAGTAGGCATTTACCACTGTAGGCATCACCTACATACAGGTCAGTTTTCATTTCCACCAGAGATAATAAGATCTGGTCTCTGTTAAGTCACTAGCCAGCTGCATAGTCTTAATGAGGCTGGCCATGGACTGGATGTGGCAAAAATGGCCAAAAGCTTCAAGGAAGGAAGGAATGAGAAGAAGCCAAAGTTAATTCAAATGGAAGAATAGCAATAAATTAGCTCTGAAAAGCAATAATGGCAAAATGCCTGTTTTTATAGTTTTCTATATTTCATGCCTATACAATGATTTGAAAAGCTGTTGTAAGTTTTGCTGCATAATTATCATTTTTCAATTTGTGTTTCAGCATGAATCATGAAACACAAAAGTGACCTTTCACCATAGTTCTGTGGTCCTGCCATTGCTTTTAATGTTCAGATGAAGTAAGCTTATAAAAATCAGTAATATGCCAATCAGGCTTTGTTTTCAGAAGCCTGCTCATCTTCTCCTTCTAAGAGATGCTTAGACCAGTACCCTGCCTGGTTCAATACCTTGTTTCTGAGTCAGCTCGTGAATGTACAGTACCTTCCTTCAAACAGATGACTCAGCATTCTGCAGCCACTCTCTGCCACCTCAGGAGAATGTGCATGCTTCTGCATCAGCTCCAACACATTCAGGTATATGCCTTTTGACAACAGGATTTTCCTAAAATTAACTACAAAGAATATTCAAGATTACATATTGAAATTAAAGCACATTTTCATAATTTTGCAATGAGATGTAGAATACTATGACAGTCCACATTCTCAGAATAACATATGCAACATCATATAAAACATATTTCATTAGAAGCTTAAAGATCATTAATAGCTACTTCTTGCAAATATATGTCACTTTTTCACATTTATTAGTTCTTTGCGTTGACGCTTCCATTTTAGTATTTTTATTTACTGCGTAGTCTGATATTAATGAAAGGAGTGTTTTCCCAGAAAAATAGGTACTTAAGGAATGCTCTTCAAAATGAGAAGGAACATTTGAAATAACCTCCACAAAGCAACCAGACTTACAGTTTTAAGTATACCAGGTATGCTGGACACCAGTGAATGGTCAAGAACTGCAGTGTCTAGAGAGCCTAGCTGTCCCCATGATTGCTGATGAGGAGCAAGACACAGGATTGGGCTGTGGAGTTGCTGGCCTAGACAGGGCTGCTCTGAGCTACTCTGTTTATCTCCTGCAGTGGACTACGTGTGTGTTGTTTTCATGTCATCAAGTGCACAGTGGCAGACAGCATGGATAGTACTGATGATTTTCACAGAGTAAATCCCAAGTTTAATAAACACACAGATACTCTTGAAAACTGGATTTACATTATGTCTAAAAAAGAAATAATGATTATGTCTAACTCCAGAAATAATGATTATGTAAGAACTTTCTTCTTTGCAGTAAATGTTCTCTAAACACAAATTCACTGCTTTGAGCTTTTCTTGTACCTGTTGTCTTAAAGTCTTCACATAAATATCAATTCCAACATTCCAGAGCAAAGCTTTTTTAAAACGAGAAAACTTGAGTTCTGTTTTTCAAAGGTGGTGTTGACAGTTAGGCATGCTGCAATCCTGTAATCCTACTACTTGGGAGGCTACGGTAGGAGGACCAAGAATTGGGGGACAGGGCTAGAGAGCTGCCACAGACTCACAATCAAAAAGAATTTGAGAACACCCTGGACTATACAGCGAGACCCTATCTCAAAAAACAAAATAAAACAAGACAGTGTGTATGCACACAAGCATGTGTGTGGGGGGGGTAGGGGGTTGTCACTCTCAAGAAGAAAAAGGACAACAAAACATAAAAATAAACACATTCTAAAATAAAAATAAAACCAAAATCTGAAAAGTCAGACCTTCCAGAAGGATCGAGAACACCACACATCAGGAATCAGGATATGATGATGAGCTGTTACATTCCTCTGAAGTGGCTATATCCTGACCAATGAGATATTTTATTTTTTAATTTATTTTTGTATGTGTATGAATGTACTGTCTGCATGTAGGTTTGTGCATCCGTGTCGTGCAATGCTGCGGAGGTCAGAAGAGGGTGTCGGATTCCCCTGGAACTGGAGTTCTCCTGGAATTGGAGTTACAGACGGTTCTTAGCCGCCATGGGGGTGCTGGGGATCGAACCCGGGTCCTAACTGCTAGGCTATCTCTCCAGCCCCCAATGAGATACTTTAAAGGATAAACACTCCAGGGACTGAAGAGATGCACTGGCATCTCTTACAGAGGGCAGTGGCTGCTCTTACAGAGGACCCAGGTTCAGTTCCCAGAACCTACATGGGCCTAATCATCTGTAACTCTAGTTCCGGGGATCTATATAGTCTTCTGGCCTCCACTAATATGGTGAACACAAGAGGCACTTACACACATGCAGGTAGAACACCCAAACACATAAAATAAATATAAGTACAATGATGATTAAATATATATGTATAAATAAAGAGAGATAAAATGACAGACAGACAGACAGACAGACAGATAAAGCATTCTTCTACACCAGTGGCTCTCAAACACCAGTGTGTATCACAGTTTCCTGAAGGCTTGCTCGAACACAGATTGCTGGGTACCAGCTCTAGATGTTATGTCTGTATGCAGCCCTAGAATTTTCAGTTTTCAAGTTTCTCTGCAATATTGCAGACTCTGCAAGCTTTAAGAACCACTGCCCCCCACAGCAATGCAATGTGTGACTCAAAATGAAAAGCACGACCTGGGAGGACTTTCCTAATGAAGTCACTTCAGAGGCAACAAAATGTGTTTTATATGTTATCTGCTTTAACCTCTGTTATACTGTTGCCCTTATCCACTCCATTTTAGCAGAAAACTGTTTGCTTTAAAAAGCAAATAACAGCCAGGCATGGTGGTACACCCCTTTAATCCTAACACTTGGGAGGCAGAGGCAGGTGGGTCTTCATGAGTCAAGGCCAGCCTGGTCTACATAGCAAGTTCCACAACAGCCAGAGCTACAAGGAGACCCTGTCTCAAAAAGACCAAAATAAATAAATAAATAAATAAATAAATAAATAAATAAATAAATAAATAAATGGCAAATAACAAAACACAATCCCTATAAGGTGCTACTTAGTTGTTACCTTCTTTACTGGCTGCCCATTCAGACTTTACCTTTTCTGACTCCTAACATCAAACCCTCCCTTCCTGCTTAATATTTTACTTAGCTACCTCACACCTCACATCCTTCACACTTTCCTAAACAGGGAAGGATTGCAGCCCAGCCATGTCATTGCTCCCAGAGAGCAAGCTTCATCTCCTCTGAGGAGCCGTGCAGGATACAGAGTGGGTGCAGAACGATCCTGCCCAGGCCTCTTTTGCTACAAGAGGACCTGAAGCTGACTCATCCCTAGGAGCAGCCCAGCCTGTCTCTCTCTCCAGCCAAGGCCATTGCAAGCCTTTTAAAAACTATGCCAAATTCCTTTTTTTCTTTGTTGGTTTGGTTTTTTATTGTTGTTACTGTTTTTGTTTTTGTTTTGCTTTTTGAGACAGGATCTCTCCCTAGCCCCAGCTAGCCTAGAATTTGCTATGTACACCAGGCTGGCCTCGAACTCACAGAGATCCTCCTGCCTCTGCTTCCCTGATTTCTGGGATTAAAAGTGTGTGTCACCATGCCTGGACCAAATTCAGTTTTTAGTTTGTTCTTTGAGATGTTCATCCATGTAAATAATGTACTTAAAGATTAATGTGCCACACCAGAGACATGGGTGGGAAGGTAGGCCCTGGAAGGGAGATGATTTTCACTTGACTTAGCTGCAGGAGGAGTTTCATCCCTGCCTTTCTGCTTCTCTACTAAAAGCTGACACTTACACTGAGTGTCTCAGATTAGTCTTTCAGTTTTTCCTCTATTTTCTCCCTCTAAAAATGTCCTATAAGAGATGCCAAGTCCTGTTGCCTTGTGATGATTTTCTCCTCGAGGTTTGCTGGCAGTCTTTCCTGTGCACAGGGCCAGGAATCTGAAGTAGCATGAACCAGGACCAAGCCTCAGGAGTTATAGGAGGCATTTCTCTCTCCTTAATTATGCAAAGCTATCATATTCACAAAGATTACATATAAAATATCATTTCAAGAAAAATGACATAAAAATCTGACACTGGACAATTTTAGCAGATTTAAGAATGATGAATAGCTCACCCTTCAATCACACTTCTATAAAGTTTCCTTAAGAAAATAACAAGAATAAACATCTAGAGGAAAATAGGAGGAAAAGTAGTTCCTTTTATTACAGGCTCCAAAAATCTCCCATTGGCCATAAAGCTAAAAGTCCATCAACAGAGACTGGTTCATAAAATAGGCTATAGGCATATACTGGGAAACTACAGAGCTATTAAAATTGACAATGAAGGAAAATACATTTATCATTATGAAAAAGAAAAACAAAATGTAGTTATAAATGGGTATATAATATATTCCAATTTCTACAAAATTATATCATATACATCATAAGTGAGTATATACATAGAAAGTCCAGAAAAGCAAATATCTAAATGCTTATTTTATTCTTTATCTTTTATATACCAACATTGCCACTTCAGCTAGGTATATCTACCTAGCTGAGTATTTTTAGTTTTTCAGAATATATATTTACATGGTGGTCCCCTTACCATTTTGTTCCAAGAGTGTGGACAGTGCATTGGCGGATGCTTGGAAGACTTCTTTGGACGAGGAATGCATGAGCATAGACAGCATCACTTCCCTGTGTGCTGGGAGCCTTCAAAAAGTCAACCACAGTCTCAGGGGATTGGCAACAGTTACCTCCAGTTCTTACCACTGCTTATGAATGCTAATAAATACATTCACATACACAGAATCATAGACTGTCTCTGCTTAAAACAGCCAGGTATGGGTTAAATAACTTTAAGAGTTAGATTCAAATATATCAAAAACTAACTTTTCTCTATTTCTTTAGAAGCAGATAAGCAGTAAAGAGGGAACATTGCTCCATGGACATAAAAGAGTCTGGACAGCCATAAGTTGCTGTGGTGGGAACCACATGGTGTGCACATAGTGAACAGAGATGAGTTACATCCCAAAAGGAATGGAACAAACTCCATAGAATTCCCACAGGCTGCTCAGAGCAGGGTACAAGGTAAAATGTGTTCTGATCACTCCTGGAATTTTCATTTAGTGTTCCGAACTACATTTTATTGCAAGATAATGAAACTTCAGAAAGTATGGAGGAGGGAACCACAGCAGATACTACAGACTGTAAAACCATGATGTACAACAGTCCTATAAAAGTCATACGGTTTTTAACATGGTAGGAACATAAAACAGAAAGAACGTAGTCAAAACACATAGTAAAGGGGGTACGAATCGTGAAGAAGGGAATAAAAGAAAAGGGAACACAGCAGAAAGCAATATTTAAAAATGAAGTACTAAGAAGAAAAACAGTGAATGAGAAAGGAGGACAAAGGAATTGGAAGGGGAAGTTAAATTACTGTCACAAAGCAGAGGGGATTGTAGAGATGTTGAAAACAAAATGTTTATATTTATTGGAAATCTTGTGAATATTGAATGCATTGTGAATTAAAAATTTTAGGCTTCACCCTGAATTTGTCTTACCCTCAGCTCCTGAAAAGACTGCTCACTTGGGGATTATCTGGATGCTGGTTTAACTATAGTTTTCAAATAGTTACAATTTCTTTTTTTTTATTTTATTTATTTTTTTATGTGTATGAATGTACTGTCTGCATGTAGGTTTGTGCACCCATGTCATGCAGTGCCGCAGAGGTCAGAAGAGGGTGTGGGATTTCCCTGGAACTGGAGTTAAAGACGGTTCTCAGTCACCATGTGGGTGCTGGGAATCGAACCCAGATCCTCTGCAAGAGTAGTCAGCACTCTTAACCGCTAGGCCATCTCTCCAGCCCCTACAATTTCTTTTTTAATATTGTATTTATTGATGTGTATGAGCATACTGCCTGCATGTGGGTTGGTGCACCCATATCATGCAGTGCCAGCAGAGTGAGAAGAGAGAGTTGAATTCCCCTGAAAATGAAACTACAGATGGTTGATAGCTTCCGAGTGGGTGCTGGGAATCAAACCCAGGTCCTTTGTAAGAGCAGCCAGTGCTCTTAACTGCTGAGCCGTCTCTACAACCCCTCTTTTAAAAGAAAAAAAAAAAAACAGAAATGTAGAATTAAGTAGAATTTGTTAATTCCCTCCTCATTCTTGCGGTAGGTCATTATGTGATTGGCCTCTCAGGAGAACAGATTGACACGGCCACACCAGGTCATTATGTGATTGGCCTCTCAGGAGAACAGATTGACACGGCCACACCTAGTGGTACCTGCAAGAGGAAGCTTCGAACCAGATGCAACCAGTTGGCTGGTGGCACAGGGGAATCCCAGGTGGCTCTATGAGTTTTTTCATTGAGATGGACTAATGTGCATGTCTACCTGGTCAGCCAGGAAACAGGAGATTTTGCTCTCTGTGATTCACAAATTACTAAATGAATCTTATTGCAAATCTCCCCATAGGTACTTAATCATACCACTTTGTCTGCCTCTGAAAGACAATGAAATCAAAATGCTGCACACCCAGCCAGGCATGGAAGAACAGGCCTGTGATCTTAGCATGGGCTACATGGTAAGACCTGGGCACAGGGCAAAAAACAGTACCAAAACTATATATCCTCTACTACTGTGCAGCAATTCTAAGACCTAGACATCTACATGAAAAACCTCTAGCCATTAAAGTTTACATGCATTGATTGAAAAGGAAGTGACATTTTCTATAGTATCAAGCAGAACTACTAACTGGCCATCTTCATCTCCAATCTTCTTATGTAAACTGTTTTGGTACATAAGGAGATTATTCAGTGCCCAGCATGCAGCCTCCTAGATCAGGAAGGAAAAAGAAAAACATGTCAAAATAGGAATGATTGGAAAAGCTGATTTTGAAACAGTGTTGGAAAGGCTGAGTTTGAATTGGTGGGAGGGGCACGAGTCCAACCTGCACATGCTTATTCTTCCGATGCCGTGTCAGGGCCCTATAGCAGGATTCCAGCCAGAACAGCTTCTCCTCTTCCTCCTCATCCCCGTTATCCTGAACCTCATTCTTTTCCTCCAAGTCTTGGTTTAAGAAAATGGTCTCAGCTTGAAAAATTAAAAAAAATATATGTAATACATACATATATATA
Source organism: Rhizomys pruinosus (assembly GCA_009823505.1). NCBI lineage: Eukaryota > Metazoa > Chordata > Mammalia > Rodentia > Spalacidae > Rhizomys > Rhizomys pruinosus. The sequence continues at coordinate 2,325,157 of VZQC01009175.1, read as the reverse complement.
TATATGTACATTTGTCTTTCATATGCATATACTTTATTGACAGCTAAAATGACCTATTCTAAGTGCAAAGTTTGAACTGTTCTCAACAGAATGATTTGTTCTGAACTAACTGCCTTGGTTAATTATAAAGCAATCTTTAATATCTTCCAATCCCACACAAATGAATGATAAAGTGAGGAAGAAGGTACCCACAACTCGACAGACTAGAGTGAGATCATCTGAAGTGAGAATGTGGCCCGTGACATCCATGTGAAAAGGGATGCTCACACTGATGTCATCTATCCTAGACTGGGAAATGAATGCATCAAGACAGAGAAGACATTCAAAGCTGCGTCTGGCATGTGATCTTGTTAATGTTAGCATTCAGCATTAAGGCACCTGTAAGAATTCCCTCTTTAGGACTAAAGATGAGCTCAGTGATAGAGCGAGGGAGCTGGGAAGGAGGCCTTGGATTCAATACCCAGCACTTAAACTAGAGGAAAGTGTTTCCTTCTTAGTACAGTGACTTACTGAGGAGCGCGAGGCAGCTGAGTGCAGAGATTTGTAGCGATGGGTTCCCTGGATACTGTCGCACAGCTTTCACCACAAAATCATGCACTTCGTTTAACACCAGGATGTTGAAAAAATTACCTAGAGTTAAGTGAGACATGAGCTACCATACCATCTATGGAGCCTGCATTACATTTAATTATGTAACAACATTTAAATCAGTAAATCTATGTTTTAAAAACATATTTTATTAATTATTTTGTGTGAGTGTATTCCCTACATTTACATAGGTACACCCATGTCTTGCAATGCCTACAGAGGTCAGAAGAGGGCATCATATCCCTTGGAACTGGAGTTGGGGACAGTTAATAGCCACCATATAGGTGCTGGGAATCTAACCCAGGTCTTTTATGAAAGCAGCGAGTGCTCTTAACTGCTGAGCCATCTCTCTAGCCCCAGTAAATCTATCTTAATGACATAAAAATAAATATTTAGGGGCTGGAGAGATGGCCTAGTGGTTAAGAGCACCAACTGCTCTTGAGAGGACCAGAGTTTGATCCCCAGCACCCACATGGCGGCTGAGAACTGTCTTTAACTCCAATTCCAGGAGAACTCCAGTTCCAGGGGAATCTGACACCCTCTTCTGACCTCCGTGGCTTTGCAGGACATAGGTGCACAAACCTACATGCAGACAGTACATTCATACACATTAAATAAATAAATATTTAAAAAAGATTTATTTAAAAAAATATATATTTAATCAAAACAGATTTTGGAAACTTTTGTTCATTCTTTCATCTACCTTACTTAGACATCTCAAGTATTTAGACAAGACAAATCTGGATAAATCCTTGTATCATTTTACTATGAGAATGACATCATATACAAAGTGCAGATCCGTGTCTACTACACAGCATATATTTACTACAGATGTTTTTTCCACTGTCTTCGATGCCTTTTATTTTTCAAAGAGTTGAAGAATATATAAAAATGTCATGATATGATAATTCCCATACTTCAATTTCAATATTATAGATGTATTTACTAATCGAGTAGTCAAAAGGTAACCATTTCCCTCAACAAAAATCCCAAACATTTTCTGCCTTCATTTCAAGGGATTAAGGTGAACTCACATTTTTAGAATAAGGCATACTTATCTATGGAAATTTAAAAAACATAAAACAGAGAATGAGACATCAGTGTGGGGCCCTAGCAGGTATAAAAATCAACTTCTAGTTATCAAATGCTCTCAGCTATCACCAGTTTGCCCAACTGTGTCCTTTCTGAAACAAAATGAGAAAAAGTCTCCCCTGATACAGGCACAGTAGTAGGTGCCCACCACATTTTACAAGAAACATTTTGTTATTGTTGTTTTCATTTTTTTTTTTTTTTTTTTTTTTTTTTATTTTTTAGACAGGGTCTCCCTTTAGTCCCAGCTGTCCTGGAGCTTGCTCTGTAGACCAGCCTGGCCTTGAACTCACAGAGATCCTCCTACCTTGAACTCACAGAGATCCTCCTGCCTCTGCCTCCTGAGTGCTGGGATTAAAGGCGTGTGCCACCACGCCCAGCAATTTTATCTATTTTTTTTCTTATGTGTATGAGTGTACTGTCTGCATGTAGGTCTGTGCACCGGTGTCTCGTGCAATGCTGCAGAGGTCAGAAGAGGGTGTCGGATTCCCCTGGAACTGGAGTTAAAGATGGTCTCAGCTGCCATGTGGGTGCTGGGGATCGAACCCGGGTCCTCTGCAAGAGCGGTCGGCGCTCTTAACCACTAGGCCATTTCTCCAGGCCCAATTTTGTCTATTTTTAACTGAGACATAAAACCCTAAAAATTATACAAACACCTATGGTATCATCTGATGCTTTGCCACATGTGTACCTTATATAATGCTTAAATCAGGGTTCACATGCCTATTTATCTCTTCAAACACCTCTCATCTCTTTATGGGGCTTCCACACTCATGTCCTCTCTCTTTCTGAAGCACATCATACATGGGCCCTGTCTCCATTCATCCCACTGTGCAACAGCACACCACAGCTTCTTACTCCTGATTAACCAGAGGTCAGTAGCCTTGGATGGACCTCTCCTCTCCCTCCCCTCTCCTCCTCTCTCCAGGCTCTGACATCCACAGAGCAATGGAGGACCCTGGGCTCCCAAACTGAATTCCCCCTTTATTGGCTACATGATCTGGGAAAGGCACAAGGATTGCTGAGTGACAGATCTTCTTCACCTGAAAATATGAAGACAATAATAACATCCCACCACCCAGGATTGATTCACAGATCAAAAGATTATGTGCATGCACATACATGTAAACGAATCTGCTTTGGAAACTACCAAAGGAGTGTGTAAACATGATTCCATAACCCTATCTTATAGAGTAACCACATAAGATGAAAGAAATGGTTATCAAGGAAATAAATCAACTGAAGTGCTGAGTATAAAATATAATGCTGCTGCTGGGCATGGTGGTGCCCACCTTTAGTCCCAGCACTCTGGAGGCAGAGGCAGGTGGATCTCTGTTAGATTCAGTTCAAGGCCAGCCTGGTCTACATAGCAAGTTCCAGGTCAGCTGGAACTAAAGGGAGACCCTGTCTCAAAATTATCAAAAAAAAAAGAAATATATACTGCTGCATATAAAATATAAGACAGTCATTCAAACTGAATCTATCTAGGAACACTCCCAAAGGTAAACCGATTTCCAAATTATATGGGGGATATAACCAAGTCTGTGGACATGAAAATATAACTTGCTATAACACAACTGTGAAATTAAGGTTTTGCAAATGGATGAATGAAGATCTTTCTCAAATTGAAAAGATGAAAACCTAAATGCGTGTTATAAGAATCCTCAATTTGCACAAAATATTGCTGGTAATTCTTTACAAGAAATGTCATCAAAGCCAATTTCCAACAGTTAATTCTCCTGCTTTATTATTTTCTAGAGACTTGCTTTATTCCGCTAATAAGAACATTCACACAACAAGACGTGTATCTTGGAGATGTGTTGATGGACAGGTAGAGGTGAAGGAAAAGCCGAGCACACAAGAATAGCCTTTCAGGAAAAGTGTGACTTATTCCTTACAGTAGCCCAGCCCCCACTCTCTCCAAGACCAAGGAGCTCAGCCTAAGTCACCCACATAAAATGTGGGTCTTGCCAGGCGTGGTGGCACACGCCTTTAATCCTAGCACTTGGGAGGCAGAGGCAGGCAGATCTCTGTGAGTTCAAGGCCAGCCTGGTCTACAGAATGAGTTCCAGGACAGCTGGGGCTACAGGGAGACTCTGTCTCAAAAAGACAAAAAAATCTAGGTCTTGACATCATCAAGTACTCCCCAGCACTCCTTTGCTCCAGCTCCTGGCAAACATCTCTGGAGAGGAACCTGCCATCGAGGGCTTCAGAATATTCACATCTTGAGCTGAGCCAAAGAGAAACTCACAAACATACAAGCAAATAATAATAAAAAAAAAAATACAAGCAGGTCAGACCCGCCGTAAGAGAGGTTAGACTTCAAGACACAGAATTCAAAATACCTGAATAAATAAACAAACAAACGAATGAATAAATAAGGAAAGAAAAAAACAGACAAAAAGCCATTAAATTACGTGACACATGAAAATGAAGAGGCTTGGTGGCACACGCCTTTAATCCTAGCACTCAGGAGGCAGATGCAGGTGGATCTCTGTGAGTTCAAGGCCAGCCTGGTCTACAGAGTGAGTTCCAGGACAGCTGGGGCTACAAGGAGACCCTGTCTCAAAAAGAATAAAAGAAAATGAAGAGGCTTTTATAAATATATTTTCAAAAATTAAATAAATTACCAAAATAAATTAATTTTTTTACTATTTTATGTGTTTGAGAGTATTGCTTGCATGTACATAAGTACACTCATGCCATGCAGTGCCCACAGAGAGATCAGGAAAGTGTATCAGATTTCCCTGGAAGTGGAGTTACATATAGTTGTTAGCCACCATGTGGGTGATAAGAACTGAACCCGGGTCCTTTGCAAGAGCAGCCAGTGTTAACCACTGAGCTACCTCTCCAGCCCCATGACCAAGTTGGATTTATTCCAGGAATAAAAGATGTCTTAGTATTGGAAAATCTGGGGGGCTGGAGAGATGGCCTAGCAGTTAAGAGTGCCCACTGCTCTTGCAGAGGACCTGAGTTTGATCCCCAGCTCCCACATGGTTGCTGAGAACCTTCTGTAACTCCAATTCCAGGAGAACTCCAGTTCTAGGGGAATCCGACGCCCTCTTCTGACCTCCACAGCATTGCAGGAGACACCGGTGCACAAACCTGCATGCAGACAGTACATTCATACACATAAAAAATAAATAAAAAAATGTTTAAAAGAAAATCTGTAAATTTAATTCCACTATATCAAAAGAAAATGTCTTTTGTTGATATTTAAGAAAATTCAGTGCTCATCTGTGATACTATTTTTTTCTTTAAAAGAAGCCCATACATCTGGGCATGGTGGCACATGCCTTTAATCCCAGCACTAGCAAAGGAGAGGCGGGTGGATCTCTGGGAAATCAAAGCCAGCCTGGACTGCATATTGAGTTCCAGGCCATCTAAGGCTACAGAGAGACCCTGTCAAGAGAGAGAGAGAGAGAGAGAGAGAGAAAGAGAGAGATCAGATGTAAAAAGCAGAAATAAAAACAGAGAAATTTTTCTTAATTCGATTAAACCTGTAAGATGCTACAATTTTTAAAAACTTTATTATTTTTTTTTATTTATTTCTGTATGTGTATGAATGTACTGTCTGCATGCCGGTTTGTGCACCCGGGTCGTGCAATGCTGCGGAGGTCAGAAGAGGGTGTCGGATTCCCCTGGAACTGGAGTTCTCCTAGAAATGGAGTTTCAGATGGATCTTGGGCGCCATGTGGGTGCTGGGGATCAAACCCGGGTCCTCTGTAAGAGCAGTCAGCGCTCTTAACCGCTAGGCCATCTCTCCAGCCCAGATGCTACATTTTAATACTATAAAACATCTTCAATTCTCCAGGACCTCAAGGCACAGATTAACCCCAGCACACTCATAGTAGAGGACTTCAATACCCCACTGAGCCCTTTGGACAGGTCAACTGGACAAAGAATAAACAGAGACATCTGAACTGAATGATACGATACACCAAATGGACCTCACAAACATCTACCCAATATTCCACCCAAATACCAGAGCATACACTTTCTACTCAGCACCCCAAGGAACATTCTCCAAAATCGACCACATACTGGGACACAGAAAAAAAAAACCTCAACAAATGCAAAAAGAGTGAACAGGTTCTAGAACTAAGCTACCATTTATTTTTAGACTTAGAAATTTTTGGTACATGGGTGGAGGGTATGTATGCATATTTTAGAGTAATATAAGATCAAAAGAATGAGGAAAAAACTAGTATGTCATGACATTATGTCTAACCACAGTATTTATTTTATGGGAGTGCTTCTTAGTATTTCTTATACAAGGCTGCTTGAGCTTTTGTCCAAGCCTTTTCTAAAATATTACACAGTAATTAAAAGTATCAAGCTGGTGTAACTTAAGTCTTTCTGGATGCTTAACAACCATACTTAAGGCCCATACCAATTTGGCTGAGGGACTTAAGGGATAATGTTTTTCCTTGCCCTCAGAGGTCAACTAAGTCACAGGGGACTATTCATGGGGACATCTCTTGAAATGTCCTGCAAATGTGAGTCACCAGTTTTCCTGTGCAGGGAGGTCTTGGAGATCCACTAATGGGACTTCAGCCAGTGTCCAGTCTATAAAGAGGAATGTCTGCTCGTGCTTCAAAAAGGGAAGCCTGATCTAGCAAGACCTGACTTTGTCCTCGAGTGGATGGAACAGGCAAATGAAACGCCAAGATGAGCCAGGGGCTCCCAACTACCCCTTCCAAAACCTGAGTGACTCCTGAGGACCAGATCCTCAACTGACCTTGAGAAAACAAAAATCTTGGTTAATCTGGGCTAACTGCATGGCCTTAAGCATCCAAAAGGAAAATATAACAGGAAATAAATAATTAGTAAGGCCTGAGAAATTGTACTTTTAGGTATAAAACTTGAGATCTTAGTAAAAAGACAAAAAAGTAAAAAGTAAAAAAAAAAAAAAAAGCACAGTTGTTTTGCCTGTCTTACTGGCATCCAGCTTGTAGACTGAGCTACTACTGGGGTTTCAGCCTCTTCAGAGTATAGACTGCTGTGGTTGGACTACCCAGGCTGTATCACGGAGACCAGTACAGGAAGATCAAGACAGGTTGCGGTGCTTACTGGACCTCATTTGGTGACCATGGGAAGGGAAAACCCCAGTGTGGAGCACAAGGGCAGGACTGATGGTGGTTTGGGCTTGCAAAGGAGGAGATTTCAAACATGACATCTTTCAGCCTAATAAAGAAAAAAAATCATAAGCTGAAGATACTAAAACCTATGATATATGTAGCATGCATATATGCATATTTTGGAGTGATGCAAATTGGAGAGAATAACAACAGCAATGGCAGAAGGACTGGGTCAAAGAACTGACTGAAGCAGTGAACCCTGCTCATAACAGTAAACTTCTGCATCAAAAATTTTAAAAGAGACTGAGAAAAAGACGAAAGACATGTTTGGCAGAATGCGTGAGCTCTGGTGGGGTTGGGGAGGCAAAGAAGGGGGCACGGGTCTAGACTTGATTGGAAATTTTGTCTGAAATGCATAAAGCTTCAATAAAAATTGGCTTTGAAAAAATTAATTAATTAAAAAATCCTATAACAAGCATTATTTGTGATGAAAGAATATTGGAAGTTTTCACTTTAAAATCAAGAACAAGGCAAGGATACTGACAATCACTGCTCCTATTTAGCATTGTGCTAATAATTCTGGTTCTTCCAGAAAGACAAGCAACTGAATAGCAAACATAATGAGTGGAAAGGATGAACTCGGACTACCATTGTTCACAAACCATTAACTTACATAATCTGCACATACTTCCAAACAAGTTGTCAGGAAATATAAAAAGCTAGAAAGATGAACCAAATCAGTAGTCCTCTTTATTTCTTCACATAGACACAAATCAAAAGCATAATTTCAAAACAGATGTCATTTACAATAGTAACAAAATAAATGACCTAAAAATAAATAACAAAAATATGTAAGATCTGTACGAAAGAAATGTGTGTAGACATGCCAGCTCCTTGTGAACTGATTTGTGTATTTTTTGTGGTTTCTGTAATCCTTCCATTCCAGTTTTAAATTGGACAAGTCCATTCCAATGTGTGTACAGAATAATATGAAGAGTGGACATACAAGAAAAGCGGAGATACACGACACCAGAAGCAGGTGTGGGCATTCGGTTCACTCCTGTTTCAGATATCAGATCTTACAGAGCAATAGCAATTTAAACCAGAAAATACTGATCCAGGGAAATCAAATGGACAAATGAAATAGAAACTCATACACACACACACACACACACACACACACACACACACGTGTATACACGGTCATCAAGTCACACCACCAGGCTAAACTGTGCTAGGATAGTAATTAGTTCTTTGAACTAAAACAAAAAAAAAATATGGGTCTATTGAATTCCTACTTTACAAAACCACCACTTACGGTGGTTTTTAACCCTTTAATGAAAACATGGGAAAATACAGAATTCTTAAATACATACAGAAAAAAAGGATACACAAAGGAATAAATTATTCAAGTTGAGTATATCACAAAGGTCAACATAAGGATGATGGAAGGTAGACCACAAATCAGAGAGCTATTTTCAATATGTACTTAAACATTACCCCAGCCTATGAATCAATTTTTAAAATACTATCTATTCTGCTGGGCATGGAGGTGCAAGCCTTTAATCCTAGCACTTAGGAGGCAGAGGCAGGCGGATCTTTGAGTGTTCAAGGCCAGCCTGGTCTACAGAGCGAGTTCTGGGACAGCTGGAGCTACAGGGAGACCCTGTTTCAAAAAGACAAAAAAAATACTATCTATTCCACAAGGAAAATGCATAAAACATAGATTGTTTACTTCACAAAGTAGGAATAACAAAGAAACACTTCAAAGCAATTCACCCTTTTACTTTAAAAGCAACACAGACTGTCATCATCCTAAATTGAAAGCACATGTGCATGGACGGCAAACAGATGAATAACTGTGGGGAATAAATAAAATATCACATACAGCCATGGGCAAAAATATTTATATGCTTATAAACACAATGGATTTTTCTTACGTTACAGAAGATTTCATATGCCATGAAACTATTTTGATGGAAAAATAAGAAAAAACAACCCAATGACACACAACCATTTTTGCTTAGGGAAGCTTAAAATGCGGTGAAAGTAAAATCAAAGAGCAAAAGATTAAAACAAGTCACATTCTGGGGCATTTGGGGTTTTATAGTGAAAACCAGAACAGGAGGAAACTCCCTTGAGTATATATGCCACATTTTCTTTGTCAGCTTCTACTAACAGGCTCCTAGGTGGATGCATACTGTGGTGGTTTGAATGAGAATGTCCCCCATAGGCTTCAAGTATTCAGACGTTTTTGTCCCCAGTTCATGGGCCAGTTCGTGGGCCAGTTTGTGGGGCTGTTTTGGGAGACCTTAGAAGGTGTGGCCATGCTGGAGGAAGTACGTCACTGGGGATGGGCTTAGAGAGTTCAACAAGCCTTGCAGTCTCGAGTGTCTCTCTGTTTCCTGTGCTCATTGGAAGATATGAACCTCAGTTTTCTGCTCCAGCCTCAGCCACCATGCCTCCCACCACAATGGAAACTTAATTCCCTGGAACTGTCAATCATAAGCTCAAATGAACCCTTTTATAAGTTCCCTTGGTCATGGTGGCTTTAATCACAGAAACAGAAAAGTGACTAGTACACCTACTGTGGCCTCTGTGACTATATTGTATAACCACAAGCACAGGTATGCATGCCCTCTACAGTGAGCTGGTTTGATCTTTAGGGTATAGTCTTAGAAGCAGTACAGACCAATCATATGTAAGTTACTTTTTTTTTTTTTTTTAACTTTTTGAGGACAGAAAATACTTTGTAGTCCTGGTAATGTTCCAGTTCTTGAGTTGGGATGATTTTGCTTTCTGCTTCACATTTTAATGTATTTCAAGTATAGCCATAACAATAAAATGTTCCTAGAGGTCATCTCAAAAACTCACATTCAGACTTCTCATTCATTCCATGTGTCTATTTTTTTACCCCTTTTAAAGTTCCATCTAAGCAAGCATGACATAACCACTTTCTACTTTACAGTATTTACGGAAACTCACTCTATGACAATATGCACTTGTTCATCAATATAGAATCCATGTAGTCTACATATACTTCCTATATAGATTGCGTTAAGAGGATAAAAATTCTAACTCACCTAATGTGAGCCTATGGAGCAGGCAGCAGCTCACATCTTGAATTTTTTCACTGGTAGGGAAGGTTTTCATTGCTTCAACCACAATGTTGTAACACCGGATGTCGCCACTCATGAGGACTTCAACATTGCTGCCTACATGAAAAAAAAAATCACAATTACCTAAAAGGTAGTATGTTTCTCTTTATTTCTCATACACGCATACAAATGTGTCTTCTATGAATGGCGAATGCCTGGGAGCTCAGTGGCTGAACTTCTGGGGGCAAATATCACATTCTCTCAAAAAGCTGTCACATTCTAGGCCGTTCATCAATAATACAATGACATGCTGGATTCATCTTTGGCACTCAGGAAAATTATTTTAATTCAGTTCCTCGTCTAAAATTTTTAATACAAAGAAAGTAATTTAACGTTTTGTAGAAGTCTAAAAACAGCCATAAGTTTTTGAAGAAATGAGCTCAGAGGGCTACTTCCTCATGAGACCATTATATAGTGGCTCTTCCTATGTGTCTTTTCTTCACCCAAGAAAAATCAAGATCATGTCACATAACAGAACTGTTAAAATAAGTTTGGGTCTATAAGAGGCAGAAATCCTGTAGTTCCTGAAGGCTCCAAAGCAAATAGGGAGAGGGAAAAGGAAGAAAGAGAGAAATACCATGATGGCCAAGGCAAATCAGAATGGAAGACCATCAGAGAAAAACGGCATTGTGATCCCATGGGGAGGAGTATTTATATTTCCAAACGTAATGCTATTTGCTAAAAAAGAAAGAAATCTGTCTGAAAAGATTTTTTAGCATAGCTGAGCCTTACCAACTGTTTTCTCAAAATATATTTCAATGTTTCAATTGCATTTTAAAGCACTAAAATATTTTTAACATTTTATTTATTATTTTCATCTTACATGCATAAGCCTGCTTGTGTATCAGTGTGCCCGTGTCATGCAATGCCTGTGGAGTCAGAAGAAGGCATCAGATTCCCTGGACCTGGAATTACGGATGGCTATTAGCCGCCATGTTGGTGCTGAGAAGCAAACATGGGTCCTCTGCAAGAGCAGCTGGTGCTCTTAACTGATGAGCAATATCTTCAGCTCAAAACACTAAAATATTTTTTTTAACTTGCCATAATGAAAGGAGGCAGATTGTGAAAGTGTTTACTGTAGAATCTGTACAGAAATTGGTTGATTTCCTTGCTGTTAGCTACTACAGGCTTTGACCTTTGCACTATGAATCAACACATTTTAGTTGGAGTTATATCATACGTGGGAGGAAGCAACCAGCCCCAAAGAAATGAATAATGAATGAAAAAAGCCCAAGAAAAGTACAAGGGAGAATATATTTCACTGGTTGGCAATGTGACTCAGAAATGTAACATTCTCCAATATTATTATTCAGCTTCATCCACTTCCTATGGATAAGAAGATGCTGTGCCTTTTAAACATCCTAAAGAAAGACATTTTTCCCCAAGAGCATTTGTTTTTTACTCTGCTACAGTGAAATCTCACATTTTCAGGCTGTTGTACCTGAAACCATATATGGATGTTAAAAATCACATATGACATACATAGAAAATATATATTATACAAAAATATTGCCAATGGTTTTGTCACATATTACATATGAGGTGCTAGTTTTTATTCTTCTCATTATGTAACTAATTTAATTCAAAATAACTTTATATGTGCAAGGATGAAAATATTACTATTAATATTTTATATTATATGTACATATGTATCACATATGTATATATGTATATCCTATACAAACCACACAGGTAATACATGAATGTGAAATGTTAGTGTGCACTTACAAAACAAAACAGAATCTGAGGTATATTTTAACCTGTCAACAATCACTGGTAGAATTCTTTTTTCTGATTTGTATTTTTTCATGAAGAATAGCTAGATTTAAAGTATCACTGAAATTCTATTCAAGAATCACAACAGAGTTCAAACCCTTCAGTATGGCTTTTTGTTGTTGTTGTTCTTTTTGAGACAGGGTCTCCCTTTAATCCCAGCTGGCCTAGAGCTCACTCTGTAGATGAGGCTGGCCTTGAACTCAGAGTTCCGCCTGCCACTCTGCCTCCCAAGTGCTGGGATTACAGGCGTGTACCACCACACCTGGCCAGTATGGCTTTTACAATGTGAATATACTTATGAACATACATATGACTTTTACTTAATCTTGCAACCAAAAAGTTCATCTTATCTTAGTTTGTTTAAAATGTAGATAAGCTCACTGAGCCATGTGTGTTCCTCTTGTGACCTGGAAATATAAGCTTTATCTCTCATGGCTCTTCCTTGACCTTGACCCAGAATAACATATGAATATCTGAGTTTATATGTTTTACTTATCAAAGTGCTGCAAATAGCACTTACCTCATTTAAAGCAATGAAAGAAGTCAATACATCTGTTTATGGAAGTGTGCATGGTATTCTAAGTCAGTAGGTATTAGAAGAGACATAATCCTCTGATACAGGTCCATTTTTACTTCTCCATGTCATGTTGGATATAGACATCCTTAGCATGCCCTTCCCCTGTCTCTGTCAGCAAAATTCCAACTGGTACTTGGCTATGTATGTGCCTCTCTGTGCACACACACACACACACACACACACACACACACTCACACGCCTGGAGTTGCTTGGGCTACTTTCATCTTTTCAAATGTGCTATCTTCTCTCATGCTCCCACATTTTGCTTCCTGGGGTTTGCACCTAGAGCCTGACACATTGTAGGCAAGCACTCTGCCCCTCAGCTCTCTCTTCAGTACTTTGGGACACATTCTTGCTAAGTGGCCCAGGCAGGACTTGAATTCAGCCTATAGGCCTGAGCAACAGCTCACCTCCTCCTACATTTTTATTGTTCATAGTGCTTATTGCCTGAACACTTCCCTGTTCCACTTCTACCACACACTTCCTTACATGTTCCCTTCTCAGCATTCAAGCCTTGCCTGAATCTATTTGTTCTTATAACTCTAGGTCTCTCTGCCTCAGGATACATGGCACCCAGTGAGGTGCTTGTCTTTGTTGTCCATTGTGCCTTGATCTCTCCACTGTTGCTTCCGCAGCACTAAGTCTAGACCCTGCTACAGTACAGTCCAAACAAAATGAATGAAGTAAATGAATAAACAACTGAATAAGTTCAGCATCCACAAGAAAAGGAAAGAAAACATTTTCAGACTACATTTAGACAAGGGATGCATTGTTGTCTTTCACATACAGAAAACATACCACACACAGAGAGGATACCTACAAGGAATGGCCAGGGAATGTAAGCAGTGTAGCACGTGCAACACAATCTCCTCTTCCTTTCTGAAATTGTTCAGTGCACTTAGCAGTACCATATAATCTTTGTTCTCAACAAATTCAATCAGTTGTTCCTCGCAAACTGAAATGGGAAGGAGAAAAATTATTGAGCAAACTTAAAAATGGCATAAAAATTTAATTACTGAAAAGTATATCCATAACCATAGAAACATCACAAATATAACAGACTTAGATGAAAATGTGTTTTGAATAAAGAAAGAAAGAAAAGACCTAAGAGTTTAAAACAGGGTATTGGCAATGGTTTTGTTTTGAACTAGTTATATCATCCTTGGAAATGAAAAGGCAATTCGCAGAAAAACAAAACTATTTAATTTCTTTTGTATGAGTCTAGAGTGAACTAGCCAGTACAATAAAGGACTACTGTAAAGGTCATTCTATGAGTCTGACCTATTAAAAAATGAATATTTTTCATAACTAAAAGTCAGAAATTCATTGTAGACTTTTGAAGCAAAGTTCAGTTAAAGCGACAGTTCAAAAGTTGTGAATTAAAGCAAATGGCCAGACTTTTTTGAAGTACTCTATTTTAATGGTTTTTCATCAGAGAGTAAAAATTGTCATTCGAGCCAGGCCTGGTAGCATGCTCCTTTAATAATCTCAGCTCTGGGGAGGCACACTTCTATAAGTTCCAGGCCAGCCTGGTCTACATAGAGAGTTCAAGCCAGCCGGGGCTACACAATGAGACCTTATCTCAAAAAACTTTTCCCACTTATTTTCATAATTACAATATCTTGGTGAAATAGATGAGGTCCATGTGGGGATATTTTATTAAATGAGAACCTCAAAAACCTTTAGACTTTCTGAGATTTCTCAATCACAGGAATTGTGAACAGTGCTGACAATGTAACTCTCTTTGTGATCAGCCTTAATTGGTTTTGGTTGTTTACCAGTGTGTTCATACAACGTGAAACTATCTTAATTAATGAGAGATGCTGCTGTACACTCCCACTTTATGGCACAGTTTCCACCATATCTTTTTAAGTTTTGAAATTTAACTTCATTAACTAACTTTTTTTTCTTTTTGGTCTTTTTAAGACAGGGTATCTCTGTGGCCCCAGCTGTCCTGGAACTCACTATGTAGACCAAGCTGGCTTTGAACTCCCAGAGATCCACCTGCCTCTGCCTCCCGAGTGCAGGGATTAAAGGCATGAGCCACCTCACCCAGCTCATTAGTTGACTTTTTAAAATTAACTTTATTAGCTTTCTTACTCTCTGCCAGAACTTGATACTTCTAGAAAAATCAGAGATTATTTTCTACTTGCATTTACAAACATAACATACTTTCAGCATGGATTAAGATTCTCTTGTTTAACATTTCCTGCTCTACCCCCATCTTTACTGAAAGGCTTCATAGCACTGGTGAGAATCTGACAGCCCAAACAACAACACAGAGGCCGGGCGTGGTAGCGCGCGCCTTTAATCCTAGCACTTGGGAGGCAGAGGCAGGCGGATCTTTGTGAGTTCAAGGCCAGCCTGGTCTACAGAGTGAGTTCCAGGACAGCTGGGACTACAGGGAGACCCTGTCTCGAAAAGACCAAAAAAAAAAAAAAAAAAAAAAAAGAAGCACATGGGCCCTGAAGACAACAGACTCAATTTTTATCCAGCAATGCTTATCAAAAGCTTGGGTGCAACATGTAACACAGACTCACAGACATGAGACTCTGAACTTGTCTCCACCAATACTGACCATCGAAGAGCTCGGTTCCAGGCTAATGCTATTCTGGATTCTAGAACCTGTACTCCCTGGGAAGTGTGCAAACTTTATCATCTCATCCAGGGAACCCATGGGAGGAGTTTCCAGATCTCTATCAGGTGTTGCTTCTGTGTAACAGATTTACTTACACATCAAGATACTGTGCAAGCAATGAGGCATGTCTTGCCTTTAACTAAATAGGAAGAAAAGCATCAAATACTAGCCTACTCCTTTGCAAAATTACAGAGCCTTCAATGAATAGCAAACTTAATCTAGTTTCCTGTTTATCCATTTTCTAATCCACTATTTCTCTTAAATTTATACTTACAAACTGTTGAAAGTCCTTTTGGAATAAGAGAGGAATTAAACAATATCAGGTGTGTCATCCCATTTCTGGGGCTGCTGGAAACTAGAGAACTCAGCTGCTATTGACAAACAGGCCTTCATGAATCATTCCCACCCAGGCTTTCCTTGGGTTCTCGCAGTGATGAAGCAAGGACTCTCCCCAAAACCAGTCCTGACCACTGTGTGCTAACTAGCTGCTACCCTTGGGTGAGCAGCCCACCTCTCTAGCCAATTTCCTCATCAAGCCAATGGAAGGACTAAACAGAGATTCCAACCAACTGAAAACCAGCATGATAATCTGCTATCAGATTCTGGGCTGTGCTATGAATGAATACTTATCAGTCTTTTTCCTCAAGGAAGCTTTGTTATCTATGGGTTCTTAAACAGAGCCTTCAGCAAATTCAAAACTCTGCCAAGACTTGGAGACATTTCCCAATTTTAACCTGTGCTTGACTTCACAGTTTCATTTTTGTCTTTCTTAACATCCATATAATCCAGTGTGCAAACTGAACTTCATGCCTTGTTAAGCAATGGAAGAAAGTCTACTATGATTGTATGATTTACAACTGGAGCACTTAAATTCTCTCCAAAGACGTAAAGTTTCCAAATTAGCAAATAACCCCAGTGTTTATCCTCAAAGGACAGATCTCATTTATAGGACCAATATAGGCCATTTTCTTTATATATATTTATATGTACCTAAAAAAAATAAAGAATTTGCACTTTAAATACCTCTCTCAAACAGCATGTGTAAGGCTTTGCATCCAAGTTTCTGAATTTCATCATTGGTTGAGTATCTGTGCATAGCATCAAAAATTAACAAGAAAATATCACACTCTTCATCCAGTATCAGCAAAGTGATTTTACCTATTTGAAGAGAATAATAGACCTTAAATAAATAGTTGCTTTAGTCTATTAATTGTTACATGAAAGCTATGTACATTTGATGTCTTTTATTTCAGATAGACCACATACTTTTACCAAATGTTAACCATATCAAGCTCTTCCTAAGTGAGATAAATTCCCAGTTCATATTACTATAATTTTATGATTCTCCTACCTTAACCTCTTGAAATATATTTCCTTCTGCCTCTTGAACATTGCCATCTAATATTCCATGCTGCACCTAGCTTACTGTTGCTTCTGATCTTCATCAATGATATCATCATCCAACAGTTAACCAAGAGAAAGCTGTATCATCCTTCCAACCTCCCTCTCCCATTCTCTATCTAACCAATGAGTCAACTCATTACCAGGACCCTCAAGTGTTGACTCTTAAGTATCTCCAAAACTGTCTTTGAATAAGACCCCAATCATGCCTATCCTGTCTAGGACATCTAACTCACTAAGAATGCATAAATATTTGCTTAATGGTTGTGCTTGATCTAAACCTCTACCCAACCATTTACAGTTCACTGCCTGTACTGTGTTTCTAAAACATAATGTGACCCTGGAAATCCCCTTCTATGGCCCTTCTCTAACTCCATACTACAACAAACAAGATCCTTCACAAAATTGACTGTCTTGATGTCCTGAGTCCTGCATCCTTCCACACTGGATTCAATTCCAGAGAAGCCACCCTGTTTTTCTTTAGACTTGTACAAGCTGCCATTTCAATGACCAACACATTCCTGCCATAATCCAAGACATCACACAAATAACCCATTCTGTCAACAGAAGTAATCTTCATGGAATAGGAGTAGTGGTAGCAAATACTTGGGCGTTTTGCTGTGTGTGTGTGTGTGTGTGTGTGTGTGTGTGTGTGTGTGTGTGTGTGTTACCAAAGATTAAACCCAGAACCTCATTCATGCTAAACAGATGTTCTACCATTGAGCAAAACTCTGAGCCCAATACTATACGGTTTTGTAACATGAATGTATCAATCACTGGTTGAATTGCTTTCTTATAGCACCCTTCTCGCTTAATCATTACTACAATCTCATGAAATATGTTCTAGCCCTACTTTGGAGATCAGAAAACTGAAACAAAGTGACTTTGCCTAATGCCCAGTAGCCAATAAGAGACAGAGCTAGATTAAAAGTTAAGCAGGGGGGCTAGAGAGATAGCCTAACAGTTAAGAGCGCCAACCGTTCTTGCAGAGGACCCGGGTTCGATCCCCAGCACCCACATGGCGGCTAAGAACCGTCTGTAACTCCAATTCCAGGAGAACTCCAGTTCTAGGGGAATCCAACGCCCTCTTCTGACCTCCACGGCATTGCACGACACGGGTGCACAAACCTGCATGCAGACAGTACATACATACACATAGAAAATAAATAAAAATAAAAATAAATAAAAATAAATAAAAAAATAAGAGTTAAGCAGGTCATGGGGCTGGAGAGATGGCTCAGTGGTTAAGAGTGCCGACTACTCTTGCAGAGGACCCGGGTTCAATTCTCAGCATTCACATGGTGGCTAAGAACCGTCTTTAACTCCAGTTCCAGGGGAATCTGATGCCCTCTTCTGACCTCCACGGCATTGCACTACATGGGTGCACCAACCTACATGCAGACAGTACACTCATACACATAAAAAATAATTAATTTAAAAAAAGTTAAGCAGGTCAGACAAATGTAGTGGTGTACACTGGTAATGAATGCTAGTAGGTGGAGGTGGAGGCGCTGAGTTCCAAACAAGCCTGGGCCACACAGAAAGTTCAAGGCCAGTCTGCACGATGCAGTGAGATCCTATCTCAAAAAATAAAATTACATTAAAACAACTTTTGGCACATCATGTACATGTTTGTACCTCCCACAAACAAATATAGCTGTTCTCCCTTCTCTGCTGCTTTTCTTTATATCTCTATTATAGCACTTTTCTCACTAAATGTCAACTGTCAATGTTTTAGCCTTTCTTCCTGGGCAGTCCAATTTCTTAGCCACATACAACTATTTAAATTCAAATTTTAATTAAATTTAAAGTTCAGTTTTTCTTATTTCAAATGTTCGACAGTTGTGGAGAGCTACTAGACGTGATATTGGGTAATACATAAAATATTGCCACCATGGCAGAAAGTTACACTGTAATGTAGTGCAGAACTATGAACTTCTATATTCTAGGAATTTTGCAGAGCCTGGCTTAAACTCCTTAGCACCCAGGAAAATAGTAACTGCCCAATAACAATCAAATATATTAATTCATAGCCAGACAATAAAATTGATTCAGAAGTCATATTCAAGTAAGTAAATGAAATGAACTTAAAACCAATATTAAAAATTCTTGGGCTGGAGAGATGGCTCAGTGGTTAAGAGTACTGACTGCTCTTGCAGAGGACCCGGGTTCGATCCCCAGCACCCACATGGTGGCTAAGAACCATCTTTAACTCCAGTTCCAGGGGAATCCGATGCCCTCTTCTGACCTCCGCGGCATTTGCACGACATGGGTGCACCAACCTACATGCAGACAGTACACTCATACACATAAAAAATCAAAAAAAAATTTTTTAATTCTTAAAGGCTAGAAATTGTGACTGATACATAGAAGTAAATTAATCGTTTCAAAGCACTTGCTAATTTTCCTACCTGTCTGCATGCCGCTGGCTTACAGGTATTCCAGAGTTTGGAGGGGGGAGTATTTTCAAATAGATAAACTCTCATCTTTGTAGCCAGTGAAACTGAACCGAGAAAAGAATGGTGTTTCCCAAGATGATGGCTTAATTGATAAATCCTGGCTAAAACTAATTGGTTCGTGCCATTCAAATATTTCAATAAAAGACTTTGGGGAAATGCAAGGCTCTTCAAGGCTGGCCTCTGGCATGGTTCTTACCCTGGTCCTCACACTTTCTTCCTCTCCCTCCTGAGGATCTTCATTAGCAGGAGGAATAAGAACATTAACATCTCCCACTCAACTGCCCAACATCCCATCCAACTTCTGCAACTCTGCAAACACAGTTCTCTTGACCCTAAAGTCCCCCTCTCATTGAGCAAAACTCCCAATCATACAAGACTAGGTCTTCTTGAACCTAACAGGAACACGTGTCTAATCATAGCAATGGCCACAACTATTACACCATCTCAGGAATCTTATATTTAGATCCTCCTCTAGGCAAAGAATCAGAGATGTGGAATGACTAAGGCCATCAGCCTATGCATCAGTGCTTCTCTCCCAGAAAGATAAGGAAAATGCCTATCTGGAGTGAAGTAAGATTTAAAAAGGATTTTACATGTGAAGCAGCCATCCAGCAAGCACTCAAGAAGTAATGTATTATAGAAGATTATATGAAAGCAAATGTGAATGGTCACCAAGCTGGTATGAATGTGAAATATGGGAGCAGATTTTGGAAGCCAAGCTGGGACTAGGAACAGAGGTACAGAAATAACACATACCATGTTGTTTAAAACCAAGGTACTAGATGCAGTTTGGGAGACAACCAGCGAAATAGGATGAATGGAGAAGACAGAAACACAAAGAAGTTTAGAAATCACTGACACTTGTTTACACTATGATCCTAACAAACTGTAAATGCTGAACTTTTTAGTCAACACTTACCTGAATTTAGGAGGAGATCTAAGGCCTTTAGTCCAACTGTTGACAGGTTTACATTGGCATGATGAACAGTTAGCATTTTAAGAACCAGTCTGAAGTTAAAAACAAAATCATGTAAAATGAAAGGTTATAGGGCCAAGGAGATGACCCCAGGGGTAAAGCACTTACTGACAACCTGAGTTTGATCACAGGTCCCACAAGGTGGAAAGAGAGAACCAAGTCCCAGAAGTTGTCTTCTGACCTTCACATGTGTGCTGTGGCAAGTGAGCTCCCCAATGCTAATTAATTAATTAATTAATACAATTTTCTTAGATAGGGTCTCACTATGTAACCCTGGCTGTCCTGGAACTCTCTATGTACTACAGACTGGCCTTGAACTCACAGAGATCTATCTGCTTCTGCCTCCTGAGTGTTAGAATTAAAGGAATACACTACCATGACAAGTTAAATATAATTTTTCTTTTTTTTAGCAGTTATTGGGTCAGACATTTTTCTCTTTGAGATAGGTTCTCCCTGTAGACCCAGCTGGCCTAGAACTTGCTATGTAAACCAGGCTGGCTTTGATCTCACAGAGATCCAGAGATCCACCTGCCTCTGCCTCCTAAGTGCTGGAATTAAGACACACACCACTGCACTTGGCTTAAATGTGATTTATTAGTGAAAGATTAGAGTCAGAGATTCTGTAATATCTAAAACAATATTTAGAGCTGTTTTCACTTATCTATATTTTTATTGTATTTTGTTTTCTTAAGAAAAGCTCATGTAACATTTTTTCTTCATATAAATGTGAACCAGGGTCATAAAATGAACAGGCAGGCTTGGGTGTAACTCAGTGGCAGAGTACTTGCCTAGCATGCTCAAGGTCTCGGGTTTGCTATTCAACCCCCAAAATATAAATATATATCTATATGAAAAATATAAATATATATAAATGAAATAACAAGAAATGCTAATTGCTTAATGTAACAAATGCTTTATATGATTATGTATATCAAATTATCAAGCTGCATACATTAAATCATACAATTTCTGATTATGAAATCAATCTCAATTTAGTTAAGAGAAAACAAAAAGGAAAAACAAGGGTGTGGCTCAGTGGTCAAATGCTTGCCTAACATATACCAAGACCTTTAGATTGATCCGCAACACTAGAGAAAGATAAAGAGACTTCAGAGGAAAGAATTATCCTGTCTCAATGGAAAAGTTACAAGTCCTGCCTACATTCCTCTAAATATACTTATTTGGTTACTGTTTTTACCTAGTTCCATATACAAATACCATGGTAAGTGTCTACATCCAGAGGTGATGTCCTGGGCACATGACAGAAATTTATAAATCACATTTCAAATATATTATTCCATTTACATACAAGAAGGTGGAATAAAGGTCTTTTCTCACATCCTACCTTTATAGTGTGATATATATATATATGACATATATATATATATATATATAGACATAGATATAGATATATATTAAAGGAAATTGCTTTTTTTTTTTCTTCTTGAAAGCCACACATCTGTCATACTTACTGGTGCACACCAAGAACTTCCCAATCACTTCCAATATCCTGGGGTCCCATTAAGCTTTGCATTGTCCCTGGACAGACTTCTATTAATTTGCATAGAAGTGACCATCCCACCTAAAAACAAGAAAGGCAAATATTTACTTTTTTTTAAAGTAGGTTCTCCTGTATCCGAAGCTGGCCTTGAACTTACTTTGTGCTTAAGATGACCTTGAGCTTCTGATCCTACTTCCTCTACTTCCAAATCCTGGCATTTCAAGCCTGTGGCACCAGGCCACTTTATGCAGTACTGGAACTCAAACCCAGGGCTTCATGCACATAAGTAAGCACTCTAACTCACTGAGCTATATCTCCAAGCCCTATATTCATATGTTTAAAGGCTGCTAAATTATGCAGCCAAACATGAATCCCTTTGTCCTTAATGGAACAGGTGATTATATTATCTTTAAATAATTATTTTTAGACAATACCTTAAAATACTTGCTCAGAAATAAAAGTAAGACATACACTTAGACATTACTTCAAATATCATACCCAAAGGGAACACAAAAATATTATGAAGTTTC
Organism: Rhizomys pruinosus; assembly: GCA_009823505.1. NCBI lineage: Eukaryota > Metazoa > Chordata > Mammalia > Rodentia > Spalacidae > Rhizomys > Rhizomys pruinosus. Next base: position 2,303,383 of record VZQC01009175.1, on the reverse strand, counting down.
TGAATGGTAAAGTAATTAGATAGGCTTATTATCTATAGAAAACAAACTAAAAAACAGTTTTAAAGGACATACTAAAATTAATAAGCACTATACTCACATCTTAGTACTTTTAAAGACCTAACTACCTGACAGAATCTCTTTCAAGAAATCAGGATTTTAATAACAGAAGAAATGACATGACTTATAATGAAGAATTAGGCAAAAGGCATCCTATCAGAAAATGCCTGCTCCTCTGGTTACAGTGACTAATGAAATGGCATTGTGCCTTCTTGACTGGCCCTGTGTCTGTGCTAGAAAGAGAAAGCACTCTGTAATATAGGGGTAGAATTCCTCTAATGACTATGAACTGATGAGGTCTAGTGAGCACAGATGCCCTGGGCCTCTCACATTTCCACAGGAAATATGAGCTTATTGATATAATCGTAATATATTTTCCTCATTCCATTATAAGTGATGACAACCTCAATAAATTCTTTATCTCTTGGGGAGGGAGGCAGGTCTGGATCTAACCTAGAGGGTAGCACACTCTTCCTGCTACCTATTCCTCTGTAACTCTGAAGTACCATCAAGTCTGTCTAGTGCATCAAAGAACTACACTCGATAATGTCAGGAAAGAAAACAGAAAATGTATGTGTAGCCTCTATAGCTAAGGAAAGAAGGGTCTGAGCATGATTTATGATAAATACTAAAGTGATATAAGTCCTGGAGGTAAGGCTCATTCATTGTGAGTTAGAATTGCTTGAAGACATAATGTGTAGGAGGCGAGACTCCAGCCACACTTCACAATTGATGAGCTGTGAGATGGGTTGCTAGAGAGAACTGTGCTCTGGGGTGGAGACTGCTGCTGGGCACAAAGGTGGAGATGAAGGATATAGAGAGCCAATGACAAGGTGAGGAATTTATATACATTTGGTAAGAGGCAGTGGCACACATCTGCATGTTGGCAGGAGTTAATATAGAGTGCCTTGCAAAGACACAAATCTATAAGCCGTACACCATTACTTTACAATACTGCTCACTCTAAGATCTCTCTACTGTATCATTTTCAGATTAAGCACGAATTACTTTATTTTGCCAGTACATCCCTTTCAATAATTTCAAATTGCTTTAAAGAAGCAGCATTCTCTAACAGTGATTTTTATCTATATTTAAGTAGGATGGCCTCCTCCACATAAACAGGACATTGACAATCCAACTGTCATAGAAACCAGCTAATTTTCAGCTTTAAGAAACTATGTCAAGACTTTTCCCCAGGCAATCAAGAAAATAGCATTCTGAAGAGCTTCTAGTAAGGAACCAGCCTACAGGTTGCTAAACTCATGTCTGTACCTGTATGTCTGACTGAAGGAGAAAACCTCATTGTTCAGGTTGCTAAAACTATAGCATCGATGGTTTGCAAAAAAGAGTCAGGCAGCTGAGCCTGCAGTCATTGCAAGGAGCTTCTGACTAAGTAAAATCTCCTGCAACAAAGCAGAGATCAATTGATGCATTAATCTTTCAATTAAGAGCTTGTCTTTCAAAGAAAGTTCTTACCCTGAGCAGCCGTGATACATTTAAACTGACAGTTTTTCTCTGTTAATTGTTCTATAAATCCAAGCACCCCATTAATATACAATAGGGAAGAGTCAAAAGATTAAAGAACATTTAAGCCGCTTTCATTTATTTCACTCTCCATCTCCAAAGGTTGAAATTACTCAATAAAGAAAAGTAAAACTGAGAAGCAAGAGAAAATGACTGTCATGAAAAGGACACGGCAGGGGCTGGAGAGATGGCCTAGTGGTTAAGAGCACCGACTGCTCTTACAGAGGACCCGGGTTCGATCCCCAGCACCCACATGGTGGCCGAGAACGGTCTGAAACTCCAATTCCAGGAGAACTCCAGCTCCAGGGGAATCCAAGAACCTCTTCTGACCTCTGCGGCATTGCACGACACGGGTGTACAAACTTGCATGCAGACAGTACATTCGTACACATACAGAAATAAAAATAAAATTAATAAAAAAAAAAAAGAAAGAAAAGGCCACGGCAGCCTCACCACCAGTTTGCTAGGACTGGCACTTACAAAAAAGCATTGACAAGATTAAAAAATATACATAATGAAAATAAAAATGCAATATCATGCTAAACATCAACCGACCTTAACATATATTTCTGAAGAGGACTCCCCCTAACTCCTTATATTCAAGAGTTTTCCATCTAGCACTTCCTCCTAATCAGATGCATATAAAACATTCAAAGATATCTATACAAACTAACCAATTATATAAAAAAAAATAAATGAAAAAAACTACTTTTAAGTAGAGAGTCAAAATCTGGGTAGCAAGGAACCCTTTCGGCATCCCTTTGGTAAGACCAATAATAATGGCCATTACATCTAGCATGGCCAGAGGATTTGTACTAAAACATGGGACTTTTGCCTGCCTATGCAAAATCTCATTAATTCAGCAGCTAGGTGATGGAGATCCAGAAGACACAGGTAGACCTGAGTCCTGGCTCCCATATAAGCTCCACCAGCACTAACTACTTCCTCTTACTAAACCACTATGAAGGTATGAAATCAGTAAGCTTCCTGAAAGGATGGTACGATTCCCGTAAAAATAAACTAATGTAATTTACATAAAGTCCCCACACACACACACACATGCAATACTGAAACAAATAATTATGTTCCACTAAATTACCAAACCGAAGGCCTTCCTTTCCAAAATTCTTTGCCCCTGGACCCCTCTGAAGCCATTGCAAACAAGTGTGTTCACATGTGGGCAGTTTATAAAAAGAAGAGTTAGGATGTCTGAGCTGAAAATATGGCTCAGTGGTAGAGTGTCTATCTAGCTCATGCAAACATCTGAGTTTAATTCCAGCATCACAAAAAGAAAGAAGAAAAGGAGAAGGAGGAGGGAGAGGGAGAGGGAAAAGGGGGAGGAGGAGAAGGAAGAGGAATATCGGGGGACAGGGGTGGGCAGAAAGAGTCAAGGGTTCAAGGATACAACTGCTAAGATATTTTACTGCTAAGCAGTAAAATAACTGCTTAGCAATATGCAAAGTCCTAGATTGCAACCCTCACACAGAAGGAGGGAAGGAGGGAAAATATTAAGGTAATGATAGTGTTCCGGACTACCTTGGGTTCTCAAGTCTGCCACTTCTTTTGGTCTCTGTAGACTAAAGTCTATTCAAGGTCCATTTTTCCCTCAGTTCCCCAAGCAAAGGCAACTTGATCAAGAAAGAGCCTTGGCAGTGAAGACAGACAGAATTAGACACTTCTGAATATGAAGCAAGCATGAAAGACAATGTGGGTGGAGAGCAGCAAGCCCCTTAAAAATGACTCAGATTCCATGGGCAAAATTCAGACTCCGAATGCTAAAAGGAACAGTATCTTGATCATGTCTCCATCTTTCTCTTGATTTTGTCTAATAATAACATGAAAATTAATAGTCAAATTGAAAATGCTTCACAGTTAGAAAAATAAAAATATTGATTGTAGATATAACTGTGCTTTTAGGAAAGAAACTAGAGCTGTGTATAACAGCTTACACCTGCACTCCTTCCTAACACTGGGGAGCCTGAAGGACTAGGTTCAACCATATTAGATATAGGTAGATACTACAGAGAATAAATAAAGACACCAGTTTAAGAGAATGAGATAAGCCTGACACCTGATTAGCCCCCAGAAAGAACAACAAGGAACTTTCTCACCGTACCACCACAAGGTTCAAAGCCCAGTCTTCTTTCCTTACATGACTTCCTGATGACAAAACTGATTTCAGTTCCTCAAATCACAAAACACTCCAAAGGATGTTATCACCTTTGGCAGTAAGTTTGTCTTGCCTGCAAATCATTCTTAATTATCTAGGAAGACTTTTTTTTTTTCAAGTACTTAGCATATTTCTGGATTTCCTGTGATACTGATTATAAAAGTTACACTTTCATAATCCATTTCTTTTTTATTGTTATTAAACTTTTTCCATAGGTCATACATCATTTCTCAATCGAATCTAGAGTCACTTCCCTTTCCATGCCCCCCACCCCCATAATCCGTTTCATGTAACAACACTTGCAAAGTATATATGAAAATATATGGGGGATTCTTGAAACATCACTTTTAGATTCACTATACTATGATGAAAGAAGGCTAGAAATCTGTCTTCAAATGAAAAAAAAAAAAGCACTGAACCTATGAAAGCTGGCCACTTACTTGTTTTATTACTGTTATAACACCCCCTTGCTGACAGTATTCACAATACCATATCAAAGACATATTGTACATTGGGAAAATTCTTAGAATAGCGTGAAACACTAATGAATTCATCTTGCCAACAGCAGAACTAAACCTCAATCTGTTTTCACTCTGCTCTTGTCGCCATCCGGATCTTGTCAGGCAGTTTATAAAGTTGCCTCTAAGGCAACCTGCAGTGGGGCCTTCTCTGCTAACAGTGACTAGGCAAGTTAACCAGGTTTCCACCTTAAAGCCGCTCAACACTTCACAGCAAACCTCAGAAATATCCAAGAACCCTGAGGATACCGCCTGCCCCTTAGAAGGGAAGCGACCCCGGGAGAAGGCCCCTTTACCTGCTGCACGCTGGCCACTCTCATATAGGAGTCCAGGACGATCAACAAAGGCACGTGGAAATTTTTGCCTTCAAATAACTTGGAGGCTGGAAAAAGGAGGAAGGGGGAGGGGGGCAAAATCACAATCCACAGCATCATTTTGCATCCGAAAGGGAAAAATAGCAAGCCTCCCCCTTGCCCTTGCTGAAGGAAAGGAGCGGGGCGCGGCTCCCTAATAGTCCAGGTTTAGCACCCCAAAGCGCAGGGAAAAGTTTGCCAAGGCGGGAGGGGGTGCGGTTACCGCGGTCCGAGTAGGTGAACACCAGCAGGTCGTCCAGCAGCTGCACCAGCGACTCTATCTGCTTGCCCTCCTGGACGTTGTTCAGCCTAACTATCAACTTCTTCAGGCTCTCCTCCTCCTCATCCTCCCCGCACCCCTGACAGCTGCCACTGGCCATGGTGCCCGGGACCCGAGCGGTGCGGCTGCGCCGGAGTCCAGCCCCACGCTCACCCGCGCCCGCGCGCTCCCACGCCCGCCTGAGGCTGCGGAAGGCGGAGGCCGCTCCCTCCCGGGTCTGGGTCTGCCCAGCTCCCTGTCCGTCCGGCCCGCTCTCCCTCAGCCCCGCGCTCCTCCTCCGCGGCTCCGCCCGCAGCAGGCCCAGCCCACCGCCTGCCCGAGCGCGGCGCAGCGCCCGCGAGGACGTCCGTGACCGTGACTGTGACCGTGACCGTGACCGCGCGGAGTTGCTGCGGGATCCCTGGCACAGCCTCAGGAGCCACCCGGGCGCCAGCCAGGCCTGTCCATCAGCTCGGAAGGTCTGGGAGCTGGGAAGAGAAAAAGCGAAAGCCTCCTACCTCCAGTCTAAGAATAGAAATCTGGGCGTTGGGAAAAGAGGACACCGCCCAGTGGGCCCCTTTAGGAAGGCATTTTCTTAATTGTTTCCCCCAAAGGACTCAGCATTTAGCAATCAAAAGCGGCCAGCTTCATTCTTTTCTTGTGATTTCTGTGGCTTTTGTGGGGAAAGAAATAAGAATTGTTTTCCTGTTACTTATCTGGGCTCTGGTGGCCAAAAGGCCAACAGTTCTGCGTTTGCAGGAGTTCTGGCTCAGCAAAAAAGCAAATCTTTTCTCAAGGCGGAGGACTAAGGGAACGTCAGTGAAACAGAAGACTGAAGAAATTCCTAGGCTCGTTCTCTAGTGAGAACTAGTTGTGTGTATAGATGTCTAGACCTCTAAAGTTTAACGTGGGAGCAGGAGGCCTGTGCCGGCGGTGTGCCTGCTCTGGGAATCCCAGCGCTCAGGAGGTGGACACCGGCAGTAGGAGTTCAAGGCCATCTACTACATGGCAAGTTCCAGGCCAGCTTGGCTAGAGGTGGGGTTTCTCAAGAGAAAGGGAAGGAAGGGAAAAAGGGGGGATGGAGGGACCTAGTAGAACATTTGTTTTTTTGTTGTTGTTTTTGTTTTTTTTATTTATTTCTCTATGTGTATGAATGTACTGTCTGCATGCAAGTATGTGCACCCGTGTCGTGCAATGCCACGGAGGTCAGAAGAGGGTGTCGGATTCCCATGGAACTGGAGTTCTCCTGGAATTGGAGTTTCAGACGGTTCTCGGCCGCCATGTGGGTGCTGGGGATCGAACCCAGGTCCTCTGTAAGAGCGGTCGGCGCTCTTAACCGCTAGGTCATCTCTCCAGCCCCTAGTAGAACACTTGTACGAAGGTTTTGTATTCCAAAAGAATGAAGTAAAATAAAATAATACCCAAGTGATGTGTTTTTCAATAGGATTCTCAAAAACAATGCTTTAAACAAGTTTGGACAAAGATGATACAGAGTCTGTTCTCAAGGGCATTTACCCAGGAGAAGAATTAGTTGGAAGTGAGTGATTTCTAATTTGCTTGAGTTCATCCCAAGGACGACAGTGCACCTTTGAGCGGTCCCTTCTTAAAGAGGAAGCACATTTGGAGAGAATAAATGAATTTTGGGAATCTCAGGGTGGGAAGCTGAGAGTCAAGGGACATCCAGATGGAAGGCTTCTCACCCTCCAGGATTTTCACCAGGATAAACTATGTCTTCATTTGTAAGAGCAAATTCAGATCTGCCCTGGTATTGTGAGCCTGGTTTCTTTCCTTTTATTTTTTTTTTTCAGTTTTTTTTTTTTCACATAAATTGATATTTTTATTTTCTTAACAAATCTAGACCCATGTTCCCACCCATCCCCCACCCCCCGCCATGAGACTCATGCATTCTGCCAAACATGCTTTTTCATCTCTTTCTCAGTCTTTCTCATATTCTCCATGAGGAAGTTGACTGTTTTGAGCAGAATTCACTGTTTCAGTCAGTTCTTTGATGCAGTCCGTTCGGTTTTGTTGTTGTTGTTGTTGTGTTGTTGTTGTTGTTTTCCAAATGGCGATTATGCCCACGTGCTTGGACAAAGGCTCAGGGGGCCCTACAAAAAAATACTTACAACTAGGGAATTGGCACTACCATCCACAGATGAGGGATACTATTCGTTTTTTTTTTTCCTCTGGAACTGGTGTTACTTCACCATCAGCATGATGTCCTCTAGCTCCAGCCATTTTCCTGCAAAGCTCGTGGGT
>VZQC01009175.1:2229076-2294385 GCA_009823505.1 Rhizomys pruinosus | reverse complement strand
CCAAAAAAAAAAAAAAAACCAACAACAACAGAGTGACCACAGGATAACACAAAACAACACTTTTTGCCAGCAAAGAAAAAAATTAAAAGGAAAATAGAAAGTGAAGGAAGAATGGAAAACAGTGAAATCAAACATCTTCCATGTAAAAGATTTTATGAATCGGGCCGGAGAGATGGCTCAATGGTTAAGAGCACCGACTGCTCCTGCAGAGGACCCGGGTTTGATCCCCAGCACCCACATGGCGGCTGAGAACTGTCTTTAACTCCAGTTCTAGGGGAATCCAAGAGCCTCTTCTGACCTCCACGGCATTGCACAACAGAGGTGCACAAACCTACATGCAGACAGTACATTCATACACATAAAAAATAAAATTAAATTAAAAAAAAGATTTTATGAATCACTGAGGAGAGAGTGCTCCATAGATATGCCTAAGAAAAAGTAAATTTACTGAGTGAACAGGAAGTCTAAGAAAAATATGTTCATCTTTATAAAAAAAATAAGTGCATTCATAAGTGTCAGCATACCTTTGTATATGTACGTGTATGAATAGCAATGAGAAAGACTATATGGGAATAAATCTAACAAATATATACAGCACTTTTGCCAAGAAAGTATCAAACTCTATTGAAAGGCATAAATAAATGAATATGTCCTATCAATAATGGAGATTAAATATAAACAAGATATAAATCTTTTTTATGTTTACACACACACACACACACACACACACACACACACGCACACACGCAAAGACCTAAGGGCTGAGAATAGCTCAGGCACTTTTCGAAAAAGCCATCAAGCAAGAATTACTCACTATTGCCAGCAATAGTTTTTAAGTATCACTTCCCAGATGAAGAAACAGTGCGGCTGGGGCAGAGAGAGGACACTAGCCTGGAGGCACAGAGTTTACCCAGCTCAGAGTGACTTCCTGAGAATCAGAACAGCCGCCCCTCCCTCCCTCCCCACAGGCAGGCCCAGGGTCTACTGAGTTAGAGTTGAATTTCAGATGCCACCCATTTCATCCTGATACCCCTAAACAGGACACAGCTGTACAATGTAAGAGCATTGTCTTCTTATCAAATTATTTGACATGAACTGACACAGCTACATAAAACAACCAAGGAAAGAGCATAGAGAGGGCACAACACACAACTCAATGGATGGAATGCTACAGAAGAGATGTTGGACTGCGTCAGTGCAAAGAGCAAGGACAATTTGATGACTGAACCTGAGTCCACTGGGTGAGAGAAATGCTACCTGATACCATATTCAAAATTAAATTCCACATGGATTAAGCATTCTTTTATGAAAAATGAGGGCTGGGCATGGTGGCACACACCTTTTTCCCAGGATACCCCAGGAATCAGAGGTAGGTGAATCTCTGTGAAATGGAGGCCAGCCTGATCTACATAGCTACATACAGAATTCCTGGACAGCTGAGGCTGGCTGCAGGGAGACCATATCACTCATATATCATCAACAAAATTAAAAGATTAAAGGCTAATTTGGAGGGCTGGGCGTGGTGGTACACACCTTTAATCCCAGCACTCAGAAGGCAGAGGCAGCTAGATCTTTGTGAGTTCAAAGCCATCCTGGTCTACATAGTGAGTTCCAGGCCACCTAGGGCTACATAGGGTCTTTAAAAGACAGGAGGGGGGCTGGAGAGATGGCCTAGTGGTTAAGGGCGCCGACTGCTCTTACAGAGGACCTGGCTTCGATCCCCGGCACCCACATGGCGGCTGAGAACCTTCTGAAACTCCAATTCCAGAACTCCAATTCCAGGGGAATCCGATACCCTCTTCTGGCCTCCACGGCATTGCACGACATGGGTGCACAAACTTGCATGCAGACAGTACATTCATACACATACAGAAATAAATAAATGCCGGGCGTGGTGGTGCACGCCTTTAATCCTAGCTTGGGAGGCAGAAGCACGCGGATCTCTGGGAGTTCGAGGCCAGCCTAGTCTACAGAGTGAGTTCCAGGACAGCCAGAGCTACAGGGAGACCCTCTCTCAAAAAAGACCAAAAATAAATAAATAAATAAATAAATAAATAAATAAATAAATAAATAAATAATAAAAGACAGGAGGATGCACAAAGAGAGCTATGACAAATAGAAGAGCAAGGTTTCCCCAAGAACAAAAGATATAAAGGTAATTTATAGATGTAGAAATGCAATAAATCTATCAAATTATGTACTCTGCTAGTATTCAAGAAAATATCAGTTAAAGACAAAATGAAACACTGTTCTGAACCCTCAAATTATCCCAAGACTTAAAGTTTTGTGGTATCAATCTCTACCTGGGGTGTGAAGTAACTAGAACACTGGCAGTACTACTGTATTGGTGACAGTGTAAGTGCAAAATAGACTATAAAGCTGAAAACACAGGCTTATTCTGTGACCCAGAATTTACACCACAAAAGTATTTCTTGAAGAGCTGGAGAGATGGCTCAGTGGTTAAAAGCACTGGCTGTTTTTACAGAGGACCAGGGTTCTGCTCCTCAGCACCTACTCCAGTTCCAGGGATTCCAATGCCCTCTTCTGACCTCCATGGGCATTACACAGCACGCAGGCAATATACTCATCCGCATAAATTAAAATAAAAATAATAAAAAATTATTTCTTAAAGATCCCTTGAAGAAATTCCCACATATACTGAAGAGATTTGTAAAAGACTGTTCAGTGCAGTATTTTTTTCTTAAAATAAAAAGATAATTTGAGGGCCTGGAGAGATGGCCTAGTGGTTAAGAGCGCTGACTGCTCTTGCAGAGGACCAGGGTTCAAGCCCCAGCACCCACATGGAGGCTGAGAACCATCTGTAACTCCAATTCCAGGAGAACTCCATTTCCAGGGGGATCCGACACCCTCTTCTGACCTCCGCAGCATTGCACAACACGGGTGCACAGACCTACATACAGACAGTACATTCATACACATAAAAAATAAATAAAATTAAAAAAAGACAATTTGAACATGTGGCAATTTTTAAATGGTATATATTCATCAAATATACATTTACTAATTTGTGAAAATTATTGAACTAAAGCGCTCTGTATCAATACCATTAATAACAAAAATATAATAGTAGGCTTTTAAAAATTATGAGATATACATATTTGACTCTATGATAAACTATTTCTTATCTGCTTTGAAAAAAATTATGAGGTACATATCAATGTTCTAATATTATAAAATACACTTGGTAGCATACTTTAGGGATGTATATGTCTATAATAAAAATAAAAAAATTTTCATAGAAATAATATCTTCCAAGAAATATATGTAAAGCATGTGTGCTGGCACATACCTATAGCCCCTACCCTTGAGAAGTGGTAGCAGTAGGATCAGGTATTCAAGGCCTCTTAGCAAATTGGAGGCCATTATGGGGTATGTGAGAGTCAGGAAAGAGAGAGATTTTTTTAAGTTTAATTAAATGTAGTAATTTTTTAATTAATTTTATTTATTTCTGTATGTGTATGAATGTACTGTCCACATGCAAGTTTGTGCACCCATGTCGTGCAATCCCGCGGAGGTCAGAAGAGGGTGTCGGATTCCCCTGGAACTGGAGTTCTCCTGGAATTGGAGTTTCAGACAGTTCTCGGCCGCCATGTGGGTGCTGGGGATCGAACCCGGGTCCTCTGTAAGAGCGGCCGGCACTCTTAACCGCTAGGCCATCTCTCCAGACCCTAAATGTAATAATTTTTTTAGGGAGATTTAGAAATGTATGCTCAAAAAGCACTTCTACATTTTAGCTTTTTACATGTAATTCTACAATCCACCTACAAGTTATTGTAATGTTTATTTTAATTTGAAAAATAAATGATACGCCTTCAATAATTTGTGAGTTTCTTCAGAATTACATTTAATAATCCATTTCTTCCCCCAATGACTATTGCTATTTCTATGACAACCACTCAGTCCTCAAAGACACCAAATATTCGGCTAGATTTTTCAGTGGTTGGACACTTGTCTAGTACCTGGGAGGCCCAGGATTGGATTTCTGCACTTCAAAATAATAACAATGCAAAAAAAATTAGAAAATACAATATTTAATAGAAAAGTTGAGCTGAGTATGTGACTCAGTAAGATAGCACATTGTAGCAGACTCCAGGACATGGGTCGATCTCTAGCACCAACAAAAATAAAGGGAGGGGAATAAGAACTCAACTGAGAAAACCAATGGGAAGAACAGCTCACAACACACCACACTGACAAACTTAGCACACCACAGCACAGGACAAACTTAGCCCAAGCCAAACAGGTGTTCAGAGGAAACTCCAGCAGCCGCATAGGAGAAGGTCTGCACAGCAGACAAGGAATAGCCACGGAAGCCATCCGGTTTCTCCTTCACCAAGGGCTATCAAGCCACAGAGACCTCCTGTGAATGTTTATACTTACTCTCCAAAGCACTCCTCTGAACAGAGTAGGCACTCTGCAAATCACTAAGTGTCAAATGAACAGAAATGGAAGATGAGAAGAATAAAATGATTTTAGGGGGGCAAGCCTCAGTCCCAGTGGATGTGGGGGGGTGCCCTCAGAGCTCAATTGAGTAACAATCATTTTGTTGCTTTGAGGTGAGCTTCATTATAGAGTAAATTTTTAGATTACTCAGAAGACAAATGTGTACAATAACAAGCTCTTCCAGGGTGATTAGCTATTAGAGCAATAGCTTTCGTGTTCGGACTCTATGGGAAACCCAAAGGCCAAATCTCTGCTCTGAAGTAGTCAGTTATGAAGAACATAACACAGTTACTACTGAACGGAAGAAAAGCAGAGATCTCTACACCTTCCTGAGAAGCACGCTAAATGCTGATGTTATCCCTGGAGAGAAAAAGGATGGAAGACAATGGGCCCAGCAATACAAGGAGTGAAGGAGGAGGAGGGACTCGGGAGCTTCACCCAGGGGTGAGTGGACAGAAAGGCCAGAAGGGAGATAAGCACTCAAGGGGGAAGTGCTTACCGTAAGTCTAGAGCAGGAAGGGCTGAAACTTGCCCTTGAGATTGAGCAACAGAGGGACCTCCCTGAGGACAGTCTGCATGGTGCAGAGCCAGCCGGAAGCCAGCCAGCCCATAGGCAGCTGCGGTTTGCAGACCTCATTCCAGGTGAGGAATGGCTAACACTCTACAAGTGAAGTAGTCTTCAGGTACTCTGGATATTAATGAAGTCATTTTGAAAAGTCCTTCTGAGGCTATTTGCCTCATCATGTCTCCATTATACTGTCACCCTTTTCCTCAAATTAGTTACTTCCAAACTACAAGCTAAAAAAAAAAAGTAAACTGCCGGGCGTGGTGGCACACGCCTTTAATCCCAGCCCTTGGGAGGCAGAGGTAGGAGGATCTCTGAGTTCAAGGCCAGTCTGGTCTACATAGTGAGTTCCAGGCTAGCTGGGGCTGCGGGGAGACCCTGTCTAAAAAAAAAAAAAAAAAAAGTAAACTAAACTAAGTTGCTAACCAATAGTTGGGAAAATGTATTTTTAAATTATACACAGAAAAGAAACATTAGTCAAAGGAGAAAAGTGTTGATACAGTCCTCTCCATCAGAAGGAATATTGTCATTGACAGAACACGGGAACTACTCAGGGGAGCTTCCAACCCTACAGTATCTCTGGCTGAAGGACAAAATCAACAAACAGATAACACAAAAAATAATAACAGAAGTCACTTCAGAAAAAAAAAAAACTGTATCCCAGTCAAAGCACTATATTAAATGATAAATGCATTGACATATCTGAAGAACAACTCACAAGCAAAAAACACCCAACGGCACTGGCTGTTCTTGCAGAGGACCCAGGTTCAGTTCCCAGCAACCACATGGCAACTAACAATCATCCATAACTCCAGTTCCAGGGGATCCAACATCTTCAGACCTCCACAGAAAATTCATGACATGGGTGCACTTACATGAAGGCAAGCAGAATGCTCATACACATAAAATAAATAAATTAATAAAAATATAAAATATTAAAATAAGAAAGCCGAGTGAGGGAAGGGTTTCTTCTAATATACATTCCTGGCAAAGGCTTGAAGTCAAAGTGAGAAAGACAGGCATTCTAGAAACTCAGCAATATTTAGAATCTCTAGAACCAGGAAGGAGTACCAGCTACAGTTGTTGAAGTTGAGTTTCCCAAGAGGCAGACTCCGACACTTAGTGTGCCAGAATTCTTCTAGGCTTGCACTGTTTTTGGTTATTTGGTTGTGTATTCTTTATGGAAGGAAAGAAAGTGAGGCTGTGGCATCTCCTGCAGGCACTCTGAAGCTGAGATGACCCTATAAAACTGCTTTGTGAGATGAGACTTGGTCTAGCTCCATTCAGATCAGTCATTGAAAAACGGACAATTCTGAAAGCCGACTGCCCACAGCAGGGGCACTAGCTACGAAGGTAAAGTTTTCCTGCTGAGGGGGAGATCTGGTAGCTGAACTGCAGCACGGTTGCAAAAGTTGGGTAATAAATCTGAGCCGATGAGCCAGGGCCACTCCCAGACGGTCTTGTGAGTCCTTAAGGGCTTTGGCTTCTCCCGTGAGTAGTAGATTGAATTTTGCATGAGCATAACATGTAAAGATTGTGCTGTCAAGTGATCATTGGGAAGGGAATTATTGTTTTAAAGAAAAGAGACCAAAAGACAAGAACTGACAAAAAGAAGATGCTTGAAGGCTGTGGGATGAATCCAGAAGAGAGGTGATAGGGCCCTAGTGGGGTTATGTCAGTAGCATTGGAAAATTCAGAGAAACTGTGACTCCAGAATAGATAAAGTCATGTATGATACCATGTGATGTTTCAAAGGAGTCAGTAGGAAAACTAACTAATTAAACAATGCTGATAGCAGTCACAAAACAAAGGCCGCCACAGATGAAGAAGGGTTGAAGAAGATGAAAGGATACAGCAGTGTTTGGCAGGCTTCTCTAGAGGAACAGAACCACTGGAATGACTGTGTATTATTATGCAGGGGACTCTCTAGAATGACTTACAGTCAATAGGGGTTGGGTAGTCCAACAATGGCCCTCTGCACACTGGAGAGCCTGCGAACCTGGTCACTGCACTGCTCAGCCTACCAGGCTGGATGCCTCAGCACTCCTAACCCAGCCCAGAAAGCCTGGAGGACCTGGAAGGCTGTGGGTCTTCAGTCCACACTGCAAGAAGCTGGATCTGATGTCTATGAATGTCAGTGACAAAGGTCAATGCAGTCTCCTCACAGGAAGCTAAAGCAGACCATTATATCTGTGTCACCCACCAAAAGGTGCTGCCTATTCTGGGAAGGGTCTCTTCTCATCCCTTCATAGACCACCTAGAAGTTTGTCTTGTGATTCTTTCCAGATCCAATCATGCTGGCAATATTAACCAGAAGAGCAGGGAAACGGTTCAGTTTTAGAATCATATATTGTGTGTGTGCCTGGGTCATAGCCAAGTAATCCAAGGCAAATGATTCTACCTGTAGGTCAGGACCTAAGAAACAAAATGTGGCTACAAATAAGTTTTCTAGCAACTTAAAAATGATATAGAGAGAAAAGTTTAATTTCCCTGAGAAAATTATAGAGTAGGAAAAGACCAATACTTACAAGAGCACTTAAACACTGCTCTTAGGATCTTATACTGATTTATTTTTTTATTTTATTTATTTTTTTATGTGTGTGAATGTAGGTTGGTGCACCCGTGTTGTGCAATGCCGCAGAGGTCAGAAGAGGGCATCGGATTCCCCTGGAACTGGAGTCAAAGATGGTTCTCAGCCACCATGTGGGTGCTGGGGATCGAACCCAGGTCCTCTGCAAGAGCAGTCGGCACTCTTAACCACTAGGCCATCTCTCCAGCCCCGTGATTGATTGATTTATAAACAGAGCATGTTGTCCACAGTTCTGTAGGCTGGGACATCAAAGATCAAGACTCTAGCAAATTTGATGTCTTATGAGAGATCAATCAGTGCAGCCTATGCCTTCTTGCTGCAACCTCACATAACAGAATGAGTAAACATGTTTTCATACAGTACATACAGTAGAAGGCACTGAAGGGACTAGAGCACTCTATCTTCTTTCCTTAGGGCATCAGTATCATCCAGGAGAACAGAGCCCTCATCCCTTAATCACATCCTCAAAGCCCCTACAATTTAATACCATCTAGGTTCCAGCAGATGAGCTTTGCTGTAACAAATATTCAGACCCAAGACCAGGCAGCATAAAAAGAGAGCAAGAAGCTGGGCAGAGAGGGATGGGAAGGAATGAAGTGTAAGGAACCCAGGGGAAAATGTCCGGAAGGAGTGAGTGTGTGCCACGTCTCAGCGTTAGGAGCAGGGATATTATCATTTCTTTTGCCAAAAAGTAGTGCAGGAGAATGTGGGCCAACAATAGAGCACAAGTGTCTGGAGTCAGTGGGGACAAGTTTGGTCCTCAGCAGGGACCAGAATGTACATGCCCCAAATTTAGGTGTTGGAACCTAAGCCCCAGATGTAGGAGTTCTAGGGAAGGCAAGCAAGTCTGTAGGCGGAATAACCAGAAGAGTTACCCTGCATCATCAGGTCACCCACCGCCTTGCTGAAAAGAAGAAAGAATTAGAGTTAGAATCAGGACAAAGAAGGTTTTGGATGTCTGATGGATAAAGGGCCTGACAATTTGGCAGCCTGTGGTTTCTAACTATTTTAATTGACTATTTTCTTAATTTCATGCTCACCAAGTAACTACTGTTTGTAAGTTGGCCTCTTTGTACTTTACTCAAATATTAATTATTTCAATTCTCTATATCCATGGTTCCTTCATCTGTGAATTCAGTCAAGAATAGAATATTCATAGGGAAAAAAATCCCCTTCATATTGAACATAGACAGACTTTTCTTGTCATTTCCTAAACAATGTAGTGTAAAAGCTATTTTGACTGTATTTGAATTGTATTTGGTGTTATAAGTCACCAGGAGATGGTTTCAGATACACAGGAGGATGTGCCTAAGCTATGTATAAGTACTCCACTGTTGCATAAGAGTCTTGAGCATCCACAAATTTTGGTACCCACAGGGTGCCCTGTAGCCAGTTCTTGACACACTGAGGGATAGCCACAATTGAAATTATTATGGGAAAGAAACCACATAGGATGATGTGTGCATCTAGTGACAGTCACACTATTACTATAAATCAGTACATTATGAGTTATGAGTCATCCCAGATCAGAACCAAACTTGAGTGAAAATAAAACTGGAAGTATGACAGCAATGTACAGAAATCATGTAGGTTAATTCCAAAGTGTGTTGGGAGGCATCAGAAAATGAAAAAAATTTGGTAAAATAAGATAGCAGGAGACTCTTGACGTATTACTAATCATTTTCTCTCTACACCAATTCCTTTCTAAATTTTTTCCTTTAGGAAGTATTTACTGACTTCCTGCCACCTGCAGCACTGACAGTGATGAGCCAGTGAGGTTGCGCTGTCACCTCACAGTTGGCATGACAAGTTCTGTGATGATAAGGAGATTGGGGTAGTGATAGAACAGAACAGAAAAGATGTCATTCTCTTGCTGACATTTTGTTTCCGTGACTCAGTCCAGTTCCTGAACAAAGTTTTCCCCCTGAAAATACCCACTTTGGGCTCTCTTTACCATGAGAGATAATATTGCAATGCTAAAGAATCATTTTCTTTTTTTCTTTTTTTGGTCTTTTTGAGACAGGGTCTCCCTGTAGCCCCAGCTGTCCTGGAACTCACTCTGTAGACCAGGCTGGCCTTGAACTCACAAAGATTTGCCTGCCTCTGCCTCCCAAGTGCTAGGATTAAAAGCGTGCGCCACCACGTCCGGCCTAAAGAATCATTTTAAAAGGAAATTGTGTTGCTTAAAAAGAAAGAAGTAGGGGGGCTGGAGAGATAGCCTAGCAGTTAAGAGCACAGACCGCTCTTGCAGAAGAACCGGGTTCAATCCCCAGCACCCACATGGTGGCTGAGAACCGTCTGTAACTCCAATTCCAGGAGAACTCCAGCTCCAGGGGAATCTGACGCCCTCTTCTGACCTCCGCAGCATTGCACGACACGGGTGCACAAACCTCCATGCAGACAATTCACAATTCACATAAATAAATAAATAAATAAATAAATAAATAAATAAATAAATATTTAAAAATTAAAAAAAAAATAAAAAGAAAGAAGTAGTCAGATATGGTGGCTCAGGCCTGTAATTCTAACACTCAAAATTTGAGGCAGGAGGATCACCACAAATTCAAAGCTCACCCTGTCTCAAAAATGACAGTTTTTAAGTAAAGAAAATCTTAAAGTTAAATAATGCATCACAGAACTTTGCTTTTCTGAAGAAGAAAATTATAGGATACATTTTCCAAGACACATTAACAGGGAAAAAATGTGGACAGAGCATAGTGAGCAAGCACTCACGACCAGACTTGAAGCAAGACTTAACATGTGTACAAACATGTGTTGCAAAGTGGCGTTTTATAAAAGTCAATGTCAGACCACATGAAGACAGGTCCCATAGACTGTAGTGGAGTTAATATATTAAATGCCAGCTTGAAACAATGGCAGATGCCTGTAATCCCAGCACTCAGGTGGCTCAGGCAAGAGGATCACCATGAGTTCAAGCCTCCATGTATGTACATATAATATATATACGTGTGTGTTCATATCATATACACACGGGTGTGTTCATGTCTGTGTTATGTGTATGTTTGTACATATATAAATATGTGTGTTCATGTATCTGTGTTATGTATATGTGTGCATGTGTGTATGGGTTTCCTAATGATACATTAGCCATTATAACACATTATTCACATGTGTGTGGTATTGCTAGTGCAAATAAGCTTACTATGCTTCTAGTCATATAAAAAACGCAGCACAAAAAATGTAGCACATATAATTATTTATGGTGTTTAATGCTTGGTAAAGATAAAACTATGTTATTGCAGCACATAATTACCATGTTTTTTTTATCCTTTTCCTTTATAGAGTTTAAAAAGTATACATGTGTCAGGTGTGGCGGCACAAGCCTTTAATCCTGGCACTCAGGAGGCAGAGGCAGGAGGATCTCTGTGAGTTCAAGGCCAGCCTGGTCTACATAGCGAGCTCCAGGCCGGCTGGGACTAAAGGGAGAGCCTGTCTCAAAAAGATCAAAAAAATAAATAAATAAACATGTAAGACAGTCCAGACATGCTCTTGAGGAAGAACACCAGAAGCCCGTCACCTTAGAGGACAGCAGCTTCATGTGGGTGCCTTTGCTCCTGGAATCTGTCCAGCAGGACAGGATATGGAGGTGGAAGACAGTGCACCGGCTGTCTCATCCTGTGTAGGCCTAGGCTAAGGCGAATGTTTCTATTTTAGGGGTGCGGGTAGGATGCTAGGGACTAAATCCAAGGTCTCTTGTGTGTCAAGCATGTACTCTACCACTGAGCTGCCTCTCTGGCTTCTATGCCACAGTTTTTAGTGTAAAAGTTTAAAAATAGGGGCTGGAGAGATGGCTCCGCAGTTACCAGCACTTCCTGCTCTTGCAGAGAATCCAGGTTCAGTTCCCAGCACCCACATGGAGGTTTATAACCATCCGTAACTCTAGTTGCAGAGGAATCTGATGATCTCTTCTGACCTCCACGGGCATTACATGACACAGGTGCACTTACATACATGAAGGCAATACACTCATACACATAAAAATGAATAACAAAATATTTTTTATTAAAGTTTAAAAATAAAAAAGAAATAATCCATTTTTTTAAAAAAACATCCAGCTAGGCATAGTGACACACTTGTAATCCCAGTTGTCAAGAAACTGGAGACAGAAGGATCCTGGTAAGTTTGTGGACAGCATAAGCTACATAGTGAGTTCCAGGCCAGCCTGGTCTATAGTGTGAGATGCTGACAAAAGACAACAAACAGGGCCTGGGGAGATGGCTCTTGGGTTAAGAGCAGTGGCTGCTCTTGCAGAGGAAGCAGGTCAGGTTCCCAGCACACACGTGGTGGTTAACAACCATCTGTAACTCTAGTTCTAAGGGATCTGATGCCCTCTTTTGACCTCCAGGCAATACTCATACCATAAAATGAAAAATAGCCAGGCGTGGAGGCGCATGCCTTTCATCTTAGCACTTGGGAGGCAGAGGCAGGCAGAGGCAGGCAGATCTCTGTGAATTCAAAGCCAGCTTGGTCTACATAGCAAGTTCCAGGACAGCTGGGGCTAGAGGGAGACCCTGTCTCTTTTTTTTTTTTTTTTGGTCATTTCGAGTGCTAGGATTAAAGGCATGCACCACCACGCCCAGTGGAACCTGTCTCAAGAAGACCAAAAAATGAATAAATAAATAAATAAATAAATAGAAATAAAATGAAATGAAAAATAAATAAAATATGTTTTTTTTAATATGACAAAATTTAATAGAAAAAGAGAATCAGAATAAAGGCCATAGGATATTTGAGAAAGCTATATAATGTGTTTGATTTTTAAAGTAAATATTATGAAATGGTCAATAAAGATTTTTAAAAATTAAAAGTTTTTCAAGGCTAGCATGGTCTACAGAGTGAGTTCCAGGACAGCTGGGGCTACAGGGAGACCCTGTCTCGAAAAGACCAAAAAATAAAATAAAAAGTTTGTAAAGTAAAAAGTTACAAAAGCTGAAGTTAATTTATTATTGAAGGAACTGTTTATAATTGAGTGCAGCCCACGTGAACAGTGATTAGAAAGCTCAGAGTGCTCAGCACCTTCCTCCCTCCCTCTGCTTCCCTCTGTCACCCACTGTAATGACTTCTCCTGCCCTCTCCCTCCCTCCGTCACCAACAGCAATGTCCCCCTCTCCAACCACTCTCAGTCCTCAAGCTTCATTCAAGATACTGTCCTGTACAGGTCACCAGTTTTCATCTTTTATACCATGATTTTACTGCACTTTTTCTATAACTGACACGTTTAGCTACACTAATACCACCTGTGATGACTGCCTACAATGTAGTTCTCATAACACACTAGAGATCTGAACCTTGTAGCATCAGACTTCACCACACAGCCTAGGCATGCAGAAGGCTAGACCATCTAGGTTTGTGTAAGTGCATTATTCTATGTATTCCAAAGACTCTGATGTGAATATGATGATAAAATTATCCAATGACAGATTTCTTGGGATGTTGTTGAGCGGCTGACAGTTATAATGGGTAATGCTCATTAAACAGTCTTCTCCCTGAGGACTCAGTTCGAGGGGAGTGGTGGGATGTATTAGTTTACTTTCCTGTTGCTGGGATAAAATGCTCTAACCAAGGCAACTTATAAAAGGAAGAGTTTATTTAGCTTATGGTTCCAAAGGGGCAAGAGTCCATCATGGCGGGGAGGCATGGCCGCAGAGGTAGCTGGAGTAGGAGAAGCTGAGTGCTCACATCTTCAAGCAGACACAAGAAGCTCTCTAAACAACCCCCAACCCACAGTGAGGAGCTTCCTCTAGCAAGGCCATACCTTCTAAGACCTCGCAAAACAAAATAATAATAATAATAATAAATAAATAAATAAATCTCCCAAAACAGCGCCACCCATTGGGAACAAAATGTCAAAATGCTTGGAGCCTATGGGGGACATTCTCACATTCTCGTTCAAATCATCAATTTTTTTTTTTTTAATAATCTTAGTAAATGGTAGAGGTGGGAGTTAAATCCGTAATCCTATCACTGGGAGACCATCCCCTCTAGGAGAGACTGGACCACGAGAAGTCACCAATGTGCCAACAGGCAGAAACAAAGTCTTCCCAATGCAGCGGCTCGAGGACCAGATCACAACTGCAAGAGATGCTGAGCCTTGCCTTGCAGCAGTATTCCAACACTAAGGGCTAGAGTCTCCTTGACTCATGATTTAGAGGTAACCGGATGGGAAGGCATGCTAAACTTTGACGACTTACATTCAGTCATTGCTACTTTGGCAATGCAGTCCACACCACAGGGGATCCACGCGGGATCATAGCAGGAAGACAACAGCTCTCAGCAGCAGTTGCCCCTGCTCTGGCTTCCGTCAGGTCAGGACATTCTGATAAACAAGCTCTGGGAGCAGGCTTGAGACAGGTGCCCTCAAAAGATCCTTGTGACTGCCAGCTAGAAACCTTTTTAATTGTTCTTCACTGACTTCAGTGTCATTCTCAGTTTCATATGCCAAGAGTTTAACAGAGCTTTAAATTCATACAGATGTTCAAAAAAAATATTGAGTGAATGGGGATGGTAGTGCTTAGAAGTAGAAAATTTAGCCATTAGTAAGATAAAACTCCTTACACTTGAGCTGCTGACTACAAAGTTAATGTTATATTGTCTTTAGTTTTTCATGTGCTGATGAAATCACTTGGAAATTATACATATATATATATACATATATATTTTATTTTTGGTGTTTTTGAGACACGGTCTCCCTATAACCCCAGATGGCCTTGAACTTATTCTGTAGACCAGGCTGGCCTTGAACTCTCAGAGGTCCGCAGCCTCTGCCTCCCAAGTGCTGGGATTAAAGCGTGCGCCACCATGCCCGGCAGAAATTATATTTTCGAATATGACCACATCAGATTTTTAACCTTAACAAGAATTCATTTCTCCTACTGCTGAGAAAAATCTCCTAGCTGGGCTGAGCATCAGTTGCCCCGAGCTACATGATTCTAAATAGGTTAGACATCTGCCTTGTGTCACAATCAATGTGCTTAGTTTTAAAAAATATTTTATTACTTTTATTTTATGTGTATGAGTGTATTGCCTGCCTGAATGTATGTAAGTAAACCTATGTCATGAAATGTCCTCAGAGGTCAGAAGGAGAGTTGGATCCCCTGGAACTGGAGTTACAAATGGTTGTTAGCCACAATGTGGGTGATGAGAACTAAACCTGGGTCATCTGCAAGAGCAGCCAGTGCTCTTAACTGCTGAGCCATCTCCCCCACTCCAATCTGGTTAGTTTTTTAATGCAGGCTCCTTTTCAAAACAAGAATAGTAAACCAATGACAAAAGTCTAAATTGAAAGTAGAAGTAAGTTTCCCCTTTTGTATTTCACACAGAAGTGGGCTTGGGCTGCCACAATTGGGGATGTTGCAATGAAGGAAGGGCAGGGCGGCAGGGCAGAGCTGGTCCTTCTCAAGGAGGCTTTTCAAGGTAAGGGCCAAACCAGGAACTGCTCTGTTTGTGCTCCAAAACACACAGGACTCAAGATCCCCATTCGCTGCTTACTGAGATGTAAACCAGATGTAAACCACATCAGAGATGCTTTTCCAGGGAACCTATAGCTGGAAACAATGTGTACACAAGATGCCCCCAGAGAAAGAACCGTTCGTGAGAAGGCCGGTAAAGTCTGAGCAATCACTTAACATTCTTCTAACATGGCTGCGGATTGCATCAGTGGCTTGAGCCTTGGTGACCCAAGAGATGTGTTCTCACTACTCCCACCTCCATCACTTCTATGGGTGACTCTTCCTCCAGGTCTCATGTGTCCCCTTTTCTCTCCAGGGCCTGTCCTGGGAGACCAGTGTCCTATGTGGCTCCTTTCATTTGAGTTAGTCTCCTCTGTCTCCTTTGGCCTTACCCAGCCTTAGCAATCCATGCTTAGTTCTCATATGCTAGTTTACCTCCCTCCAGGCTGCCAACTCTGGAACTCTGGTCTATTTACCAGGCCACCGTTTTCTATGCCAAGTGGTAGGCATTTAGAAGTTTCTCAGTAAGTATTTGTTCAATGAATAAGTTCATTGCAGAAACACTAAGGAATTTTTACGTTTTTTTTTTTTTTCCAACACAGAAGTCTTAGACTTCTCAGACAACACATTCAGCTGTACAAACACTATCACTAGCTTCTTTAAATCAGTTGAATTCTCCCTCCAAATTCATTTTCTAACAAAGTGGCAGGAATCAATCTGATTATTTAGGGGCTGGACCCTTCCCTGGAATCACAGAGTTGGGGAGATCTAGCTGAGATCCAGGAGACATTGCTAAATGGTTCCATATCCTTCTTGTCCTAACCTCTCCTGCCAGTCTCTGCAGCTGATCAGTGTGGTATGCAGGGACCTGAGCAGCTTCACAGAAGTGCTTCCCCAGAGCCACACCCTCCCCTACACCAGGAAGGATTTGCTATCTTTGGCTCAACATCAAAAATCCCCCTCTTTGCAGCAGCTCAGATGTACTTCTGCATAAACAAGAAAGGGGAAACATCTGTGTTTAATCTAGGCTCATGTCATTAGCACTTACTATTTTGATTCTGAAAAATTTAAAGCAAGGCCTGACATATGTCAGTGATCCCAGACTGTAGGGGACTGAGGCAGGAAGGTAGCCTCAAGTTCAAGTAGACACCAGCCGGAACAACATGGCAAGTGACCTTGCATCCCTAGCACACACCCCCTAAAAATAGGCACATATTAAGAAAAAAAAAATAAAGTAACTGAATTAATTATTTTACTGGATGAGACACAGGACTTACAGTTAACCCAGAGCCATGCAGCTCAAGCAACTTGGGCTCCTGTTGCCAGTCAGCTGTTCAACAGCAGGAATATTACGTCCTCCTAAAGCAAAATCTGATTTGACCATCTTCTAAGTCTTCTCTCAACTAGGTCAACTACATCTGAATACTAAAGACAGCTTAGCATGAACTTTGTAGCTGCCAATTCAGATGATGAGAACATTGCTAAAAATCCATTTCTCAGGCCTGGGAAGACTCCATCGATGCTCTGCCTATTCAAGGTAACTGAATAGAAACCCATTTTTTATTCAGCCAAATTTATATTTATGGTGTGCAACAAAGCCATAGCTCCTCTCTTAAAGAAAATTACAAGTATTTAGGATTGAAAAGAATATCTCAAACTATGTCTTGTACTTGAGTTTCATGAAGCAAATTGAAAAGAAAAAAAATAAAGCCAGTACTTGGATAATCTTATCACTCCAGGGTGAGGTGATACATACCTGTAATGCTAGCACTTGGCATGCTAATGCAGGAGGATTGGTGTTCAAGGCCTGCATGGGCTACATAGTGAGTGAGTTCCTGGCTAGCCTGAGCTACCTACAAAGGGATACTTTATCTTAAAAAATCAAAATCAAACAAGCAACAAAACTCCTTAGTAATCTCATAACAATCTAGGAAGCAGAAAATGAGTTCATGGGGAGTATGATAGGGCTAAGGGTGTAGTTCAGTGATAGAACAATGCTGTCGCCTAACATGCTTGAGGAGTTGGATTTGATCCCCAGTACCACAAAACCAAACAAAGCAAGACAAACTTGATTTTGTGAACACAAACTTTGTGTTCATATATTAGATTATTAATTTATCTAATATTTTAATATACATGAACTTCCTCAGCTTAGGTAAATTCTACCTGGGAGCCATGATATTTCAATCAATTCGTACTATGAAGTTCACTCTAAAATTTACACATTATGTATACTCTAATGGGAATAATAACTCTGGAAACATTTAGCTAATCAATACTGGTGATCCCACTCTTGCAATTAGGAAGCTTTTTAGTAACTATTATTTTTTTCGAAGCCAATTTTTATTGAAGCTTTGTGCATTTCATACAAAATTTCCAATCAAATCTAGACCTGTGCCCCCTTCCTTGCCCCCCCACCCCACCAGAGCTAATGCATTCTGCCAAACATGTTTTTCATCTTTTTTTCAGTCTCTTATTAAAATTTTCGATGCCGAAGTTTACTGTTTCAAGTGGAAGTTCACCATTTCAGCCAGTTCTTTGACCCAGTCTTTTTTATTGTTGTTGCTGTTATTCCTTCCAAATCACACCACTCCAAAATATGCATGCCACATATATCATAGGTTTTAGCATCTTCAGCTTATGATTTTTTTTTAGTTGCCTGAAAGATGTCAAATGAAGTCCAGTAAGCACCATGTCCTGTCTTGATCTTCCTGTACTGGTCTCCTTGATACAGCCTGAGTAGTCCAACAATGGCAGTCTGTACTCTGAAGAAGTAAATATTATTTTTTAAACAAAAAATAAATTCATGAATAAAAATTATAACCTTGGTGCCAAGAGAGATGGTTCAACAGTTCAGAGCATTTGCTGTTCCCGCAGAAGGCCCAGGTTTGGTTCCCAAATGGAGCAACGCCATGTGTTACTCACAGCTAGAATCTCTAACTCTAGTTTCAAGGGATCCGATACTTTCTTCTCAATGTAGACACATGCACACACACATAAAATAAAAATAAACAAATCTTTTTTTTTAAAAAAATGTACACCTTAGCATAGATTAAAATGAAAAGGAAACTGAATATGGCCACTTTCAGATCAACAAGATCACCAATGAAATACACAGTTATTATGCATTTCTCTTACTCCAGGTGTGGTGACAGGTGCTGGGGGCTCCCCAAGAAACAGAAAAGCATGAATTCTACCCTAAAGCAGCTCAGAACCTCTTGTAATTACTATCAGACACATGCTTCAGTGTCTAAAGACAAACACAGCTATTGCTACTGAGCATTCATTAGGAATTTCTAGGTAAGGTATACTATTAACATAATCAAGACAGTAACTACGCCGTGTAGGAGTGCAGAGGCAGGCAGATCTCTGTGAGTTCAAGGCCAGCCTGGTCTACAGAACGAGCTCCAGGCCAGCTGTGACTAAAGGGAGACCCTGTCTCAAAAAGACAGAAAAAAAGTAACTACAAAGCATCGTTGTTTGCAACCAACATTTTTATGAACCTAGAAAATCTAAGAAAATTGCTTTTAAAATCTTAAAGTGGTGGAATATAATGTTTATATTTGGAGAAAATCTGCAATATGACAGCTAAGGAATTAATACAATATGAAAAATGAACTTACATAAGTAGAAGCAAACAATAAATGCAAAACAATAACCACAAATGAATTCTAGGAACTACTCCGACAAGAAATGTGTACTTGATCTGTTAAGCACATACATGCACATACACACATAGGAAATAACCTTGAGACTATCAAAATATGAGATTTGAGTATGTAGATATTGCATATTTCTGAATGTAGCAAAGAAGTATAAATATATGACTATATCCCAGATTAACTTCTATAGGTAGAGGAAGGCCACCTGTGGATGCATTTTGCTTAATTGCCTGCCTGTCTTTTGTACTGGAATCTGCCCCTAGGTGAGGATGCTTGTATCAACAAACCATGTGAGACAAACTCATGATATTTACAGAGGATGAGGCAGGGGGTCTGGGAGCAGCCCCTGAGATAGGACATAACTCTGCTTATATAAGGGAGGTGCTGTAAAACAATACACCGATTCTTTGCCATCAGACAAGAGTCCCTGGTCAGTTAATTTCCACACATGTGTAAATTAAGCCCATCAAGCTTGTATATGTGTGCTAGCAGGTATTGGTTGGAAAAGGGTCTTTCTGTCAGACTGCCAACCTGGGTATGGAGTAGTTCACTGGGTCTTGACTGGACAGAGGCTTGGAGAGAACCACCAGTCTGTGAAATCTGTCTCAGGGTGTGGTCAATCCCTGGCAGGTCAGATTTATTCGGCCATACCCCAGTGGTGGCAGACACCCCAAGGCCAAATAGCTTGGCCAGATTGGGCTGTGGGGTGGAATTCCCCATGGCCAGCTGAGTCTCTACACCAGCTCCCAGGAGGAAGCTGCTGATGGCTTCCTCCCCTCTTCCCTGTGTTCCTTTATAATCCAGCAGACTCAGTTTGCATCTCTGTCTCCAAGTGCAGTAGAGTGCGAACCACAAACTTCGAAGTTGAAGTTAATTTCAATCAAAATATCAATGGTTATATTAACATTACTGTCCTTGAACATAAAGTTTCAAAAGTTCATTTAGAAAAGCAGAGGTAGGTGGATCTTTGTGAATTCAAGGCCAGCCTGGTCTACAGAGTGAGTTCCAGGACAGCTGGGGCTACAGGGAGACCCTGTCTCCAAAAGACCAAAAAGAAAAGAAAAGGAAAGAAAAGCAAGTTTTGAGGCAAAAGTTGAAAAATTATAAAAGATTTGATCAATTAAATATCAAATTATACAAGAAAGCAAATATAGGGGCTGGAGAGATGGCCTAGGGATTAAGAGCACTGACTGCTCTTGTGGAGGACCCGGGTCGATCCCCAGCACCCACGTGGCAGCTGAGAACTGTCTTTGACTCTAGTTCCAGGGGAATTGGACGCCCTCTTCTGACCTCCAAGGCACTGCATGACACGGGTGCACAAACCTGCATGCAGACAGTACATTCATATACATACAAAAATTTAAAACTAAAAAATTATTAAAAAAAGAAAGCAAAAAATAAAAGAGTAGTCAGAAATCTGGCAAACACTGCTAGAAAATTAAACAAAACAATGGATTTAAAGGAAGTTTGGTGTCTGTGATGCCTTGGTGGTAATTAAGAAAACAGCAGTAGTCAATAAGGAAAAAATGGATTTTTTTTTCCTTTTTGAGACAGGGTGTCCCTGTAGCCCCAGCTCTCCTGTAGACCAGCTGGCACTCACAGAGATCTACCTGCCTCTGCTTCCCAAGTGCTGGGATTAAAGGCAAAAATGGATTGTTACATGTAATTCTACCAAATTCGCAGATTATTGAAAGGGTATCAAGTTTATTTTTCAAATAAAAATATACATCACAATAACTTGCAGGTGGATGGTAGATCTATATGTAAAAAGTTAAAATGTAGAAGTGCTTTCTGAGTGTACATTTCTAAATCTTCCTAGACAGATTATTACATTTAATTGAATTTGAAAACTTTGAAATCTGTGCATAAAAATGCACTAAACCTTATTTGACAAGGTCAGAGAGTATATTTCTTTTTTTTTTTTTTTTTTTTTTTGGTCTTTTCGAGACAGGGTTTCCCTGTAGCCCCAGCTGTCCGGGAGCTCACTCGTAGACCAGGCTGGCCTTGAAATCACAAAGACCTGCCTGCCTCTGCCTCCAAAGTCCTAGGATTAAAGGTGTGCGCCACCACGCCCGGCTAGAGAGTATGTTTCAAAATACATGGTAGTAAAGCTTTTAGCCCTTCATGCCTTTCCTTCTTTTGCTTTTCTTCAACAATAATGTACTGGTTCTGCCAAGACTGTGTAGCAACTACAAGTTTGATAGCAAACAATATAAATTAGTCGCCTCTGTTACTGTCACCCCAGGGTACTGCTGTGGGCAGGGGAGGACAGGTTGTGGGAAGGGAACAGGTGATAGAATTAAGAAAGTCTGGTAAGACACCCCCCCCCCCCCAGCTTTTCTGTCATTGACCCTGGGCAGAAACTTGAATGGCCATATTTGGTAACTCTCCTTCCTGCTCTATAGCAGCCTTGGAAGCAAGGGTAGCATTGAGCAATTACTATGTAAGGATGCAAGGTGGAGAGCTCAGGGGCTCCTCAACTTACTGAGCAGACTGGCATGGGGGGGGTGATAATTGGGCTGTGAACTGAAGAGTGAGCAGTTACAAATGAAGAAACAGGACAACAGGTGTGCACAGGTGAGACTACCATCATCACAGTGGGTGTGCACAGGTGAGACTACCATCATCACGTGGGTGTGCACAGGTGAGACTATTAGCACAGCAGGGTGCACATGTGAGACTATCATTTTAAAAGCTTTTTGCTTTTTAAAATACTATGTATGATAATATTAAGGGAAAAAACTAGTACAAAATTAAAAAAAAATATCCAAACATTTTCCAATGGTTAGCCAATATCATGGTGAAAGCTAAAGTGGGGTTTGAACTTTCCATAACATAAAATACCTGAATCAGCCAGAGGAGAGTCCTGTTTGGGCTCACAGTGTCAGAGGTTTCAGCCACAGGTTCTTGGTCCTGTGATCTTTGGGTCTGTGGTGAGGCAGAATCATGGCAGAAGAATCTGCTTACTTGAATCGAGCTGGAAAGTGAAGAGTAAGGAAGTCCTGGGCAGTTCAAGGTGCACCCCCAGTAATCTCAATTCCTTCCACTAGGTCTTCCTAAATGCACCTCCCAATAGCTGCAGGCTGAGACCATTTTCAAAGACTAGGCCTTTGGTGGGGGGGAGTTAAGGTCCAAACCATGACAGATAATGCATATAAGATACTGTATTATCTGATTCTAGGTCATAAAACAATACTATTTGCCTCTACGGAACACTGATGGTGATTATTTCTGTGTATTGGTACTAGGGATTATTTTGTTTCCTTATATTTTTGTTCATTAAACCTGTTTCTGTAGCACAGGCATCTGCTAATTTTCACAAACAAAAGAACTGACACATTAGAAAAAAAAGATTAAAACAAATTTTGTTTTATTTAATGAAACACTCAATGCTAAATTTCTGAACGAAAAATATGGGTCCTATAGCTTAAAACGTCACAGTTCATTGGCTTTCTCTTTTGCTTATTTCCTTTTCAAAATATGTATAAAATATTCATAATTAACATTATGCCCTGCTCTTCCTGTGGCAAGCCACAGCTATTTAAAACTTTCTGCTCTCACGTTAGTCACGTTAGTCACGTTAGTCACGTTAGTCAAGAAAGAGCAAGCTGTTCACAGTTGATATTCAGCTCTAATAGTCCTATTTTTCTCTTTGGGATTTGAACAAGAACACCAAACGGGATGATTCAATGGGTTCTCTCTAACAGTGTCAGGGAAAGAGCGGTAAGCCACTGACGCACTTAAAATAAAATAATTATAAAATTAAAATAAGTTACTAATGAAAAATTAGAAGTCATAATTTTAGAATCATGAAGCTAACCTTCCCCAAATATAGAGTTTCAGCATCTTAGAGGAATGTTTTCCAAAATCCTCTTTGCCTTTTCAAAATGGAAATGTATTTTGTTTTATGTATAGACCTTTAATTTTAGAAATTCATTTGTAGGGATAGCATAGCATGCCTATTATTTACACTGAAAAAGGCAAAGAAGATACATACATACATACATACATACATACATACATGGCAATTCTTGTATGGTTTTTAATCCTGGGTTGTTGTTATATTGGGACATAAGTGTATATGCTGTTTTATGATAAAATATTTTTGAGTTAAAGGAAGAGTTTTATAATCTCTCATGTGTGTGTGTTTAATGTTGGGCACTGAACCAGAGCCTCAAGCATGCCAGGAAAGGACCTTACACAGCTCTTCAATTCCTTAAGCAAATAAAGAGATATGTAGATTACAGGAGGCTTAGAGGAAGCATACAAATCTTAATTTAATTAATGCTAGACATGCTGAAATTTTATCTCATACAATTTCAAGTGGGCTTAAGATTTAACTAAAACAATGTACAAAATCATCCTTGCTTTGTTTCTTGTTGTTATGGCTTGAAATGTGGACTATGCCCCCACAGGCTCATGCATTCGAGAAAATGGTCTGCAGCTGGTGTGTTCTATGGTGCCTCTAGAGCCAGGCTTGCAAGCAAACACCGTCACCCAGTTCCTGCTAATGATCTTCTCCTGGCACACAGTGCCTGAATGCATGGAGGGAATCCTACCACCAAGACTTCTCCACCCTAATGGCCTGAAATCTCTTAGATCACTTCTGCCAGGTATATGGTCACAGTATGAAGAAAAGCTAATAAAATACACTCATCTTCAAAGACCATACGTAATAGCCATATTTATTTATTTATTTATATGTGTATGGGTGTACTGTCTGCATGTAGATTGGTGCAACCATGTCGTGCAATGCCTCGGAGGTCAGAAGAGGGTGTTGGATTCCCCTGGAACTGGATTAAAACAGTTCTTAGCCACCATGTGGGTCCTAGGAATCAAACCCAGGTCCTCTGCAAGAGCAGTCGGTGCTCTTAACTGACTGAGCCATCTCTTCAGCCGCCAAAACACACTCATCTTAAAGAAAAAGCTTTTGCCTTTTTCACTATCAGATATGACAGTAGCTATGTAATTGTGATACAGATTCTTGATTGAACTGAAGTCAATTTCTTCTCAATTCATTAAATTTTCACCAAGGAGAAACTGTTGAGTTTTTCAAGTGATTTTTCTGCATCTATACATAAGACATTTATATTTCTCATGTATGTAATCTATCAGAATGATTGATTTTTCATATATGGAGACTCCCTTACATACCAGGAGGAATAAGTCAGCTTGCTGGTTGGAGGGGCGCATCCCTTTCTTCCAGATCATCTGGTTCACTGTTCTACCTTGTATATGGATTTGATTTATAAAGCGTAGTTCAAGTTCAGTGTTCCCTTATTTCCTGTCTGGATGATTTACATCTGGTGTTGGAAATGGGGCATCCAGTCCCTTGAAAGCACTTTATTCTTGTTTCTCTCCAGATACTTTCCACTGGTGGAACCTTCGCGCCAACCCATTCACTGCATCAGATGAGTCTATTCTCTCCTCATCACCTGCATCCTACTGGAAGGAGGAACTTTCATAAAGACTGTTCTCACACTTTTGTCTTATAAGATCCTTTGAATAAAAATAAATATAAAAAGTGAACATTGCAGCATTTTAAAATAAACTTTTATGAATTCAGCAGCATCTAAGGAAAAATTATCTTTATGATTCCCGATGGGTTGTCAACAGCTGAAGACCAATCACTTCATTATGGTCATGCTGTAGACGTGAAATGTCCTCTCATAAAGTTCTTGTGTTTGCTTTGTCCCCAGCTACTGAGAGGTGACTATATCAGGAGGACTCTGCTCTAATCATCCATAACAACTGCTGCATTCATAGCTTTATGGCATTACTAAACAATGAAGGAAACTTTCAGAGGTGTGGCTCAGGAGGAAGTAGGGCCCTCGGGTAGGTCCTTGGGGGCTGTATCCTCTTCCGGCCCTTTCTCAGATGCTTGTCATTGCAAGGAAAAAATATGACTAGCACAGTTGTCAAAGAAATATTTGCATGTGATACCAGTATAATTTCCATCCATTTTTCTATAAGCCAAGCAAGAAATCTGTAACAGATTAGTTTTAAATTTGAAACACAAAACTTTTCAGCCTCTAACATGTTTTTACTATAGTAAAGTATTTACTAAAAGAGTTCTTTTAGTAAATACTAAAAGAACAAATCTGTAATGTAATTGAATAAATTATATAAAACAAATGGCCTGAGCAGTGTTGAGGGTCAGACATGGCAGCCATGGTGTTAATCTCAGCCTCTGGAAAGCAGAGGCAGGTGGATCTCTGTGGGATCAAGTCTCCCTGGTTTACATAGCGGGAATACCAAGCCAGCCAGGCTAGTCTCTGTCTAAAAATGAATGAATGAATGAATGAATTAATTAATTAGTTAAACCCTTTTTGGAGGCTGGAGAAATGTCCCAGCAGTTACGAGCCCTGGCTGTTTTTGCTGGCCCAGGTTCAGTTCCCAGCACCCAAAAAATGCTGGCTCACAACTGCCTGTAACTCCAGTTCCAGGGGTTCCAACACCCTCTTCTGGCCTCTTCGGGCACATGGTGCACTTAAATATATGCAGACAAACATTCAAACACATAAATAGAAATAAAGAAATAAAAAAAATAATAATGTACTTTGGAAAGATGCAAAGAAGGGAGGGTCTTGGGGCCTGTAGTTTATGTTTTAATGTTGAAACTTAATCTGCAGTGCACCTGTACGAAGAGGTATAGCCTTCAGGAGGCGATTGTGTCATGTGACCTTGGGGAAGTGTTCACACCAAGGATGGACTCAAGTACCTTCATAAAAGGGTTGCTTTCTTTGCATAAAAAAACAGAGTTCCTCTTCTCCCAGGAATGCAGTAACAGGGCACCACATTGGAAAGACACAAATGCTACTGCTGTTTTTCGTCTTGGACTTCCCAACCTCCAGCATGATGGGTCACAAATCCTGTACTTTATAATTACCTACTTTGTAGCATTTTGTTAAAGTAACACAAATGGACCAGGAAACCCTAAGCTTCTAAGTTGGGGGCTGGGAGTTGTAGAGTGTTTATAGAGCTCTTTTTTTTTTTTCCATCTTTTCGAGACAGGGTCTCCCTGTAGCCCCAGCTGGCCTGGAACTCGCTCTGTAGACCAGGCTGGCCTTGAACTCACAAAGATCCACCTGCCTCTGCCTCCCAAGTGCTAGGATTAAAGGCGTGTGCCACCATGCCAGGTTATAGAGCTCTTAAATACTTTACTTGTTATATCTATGGATATTAAGTCCCAAACAGAAAGGCAATTTTGACTTCAGTATTTGAATTATTCCTATATTTGGATAGCCAATATGCCTTGGTTTTAGATTTTATATTAGTGCAAAATGTTTCAACTAAAAATGAACATTTTCTCTAAGAGATTTTCTTATTATACATGTTCTGAATCAACATAGAGATGAAAATTCCTTGGGAATTTGTTTTACCTCCATCACAGGTCACCCTCTGAGGTCAGAGGACGCTGAGACTTCAGCCCCCTCCCCAGGTGGCTCTGGGGACAAGGAGTCTGCCATCCCTGGTCTCCACGAGCTCCCATTCCCCTCTGTAGTCTTTTGTAAACAATATGTGAAGTCAACCCTGGCCCCCCACTCTTTGTATCTTTTTCTTCTTTTCCCATATATTTTCATCTTTCTTTTACCTTTGCCAAAGAAGATAGACTTCCCTGGTTTACAGGGTCTCTGAATCAACCTGCTGAAAGAAGAGATTCTTTAGTGTTAATCTGAGTGCATAATTTTACCCTGCTCTTTTCATTCTAGCTTTAACCAAAACTCCCATATCGCCCATCTTTCTTTCCCCTTTTTCTTTTGATATACCCTTTCTTCTTCTTCTTCTTCTTCTTCTTCTTCTTCTTCTTCTTCTTCTTCTTCTTCTTCTTCTTCCTCCTCCTCCTCCTCCTCCTCTTCCTCCTCCTCCTCCTCCTCTTCTTCTTCTTCTTCTTCTTCTTCTTCTTCTTCTTCTTCTTCTTCTTCTTTGTTTTTTGGTATTTCCAAGGACTTAATTAAGGATATGAAATAAAATTTGAAAAAATCAGAACTACTGAAGAAAAATAACTGAAAATGAGGCTAGAAATAAAAAACTCAATAAATCAAATAAAAAACTCAGTGGAAGGCCTCACCTCTGGGTCATATGGAGAACAGAATAGCAGGGCTTGATGATGCAGTAGAGGGACTGGATTTAGTCACGGTCAACAACAGATATTTTTTAATGGAACATGACATATGAATCTCATATGGCTATCTTAAAAAGACAAAATCTATAGGTTATGGATATAGAAGTTGGAAAATATTTTCAATAGAATAATAGAAAAAAGTTTTCCAAATCTAGGGAGAGATAGCTGTCCGGATATAAGAGGCTCACAGAACACCAAATGCAGTATAAGAAAAGACACCCCCCAAGTCATAGTGTAGTTAAAAGACACACAATATACAGAACAAAGAAAGAGCACTGAAATTTTCAAGTGATAGGGACCAAGTCAGGCCCATCAGAAATGCACGTTAAAACATCATAATGGCTATTATCAAGAAAAATAAATTACAACAGATGCCAGAAGGATGTGGGGAGAGAGAACAGTAATTCACTGATAGTGAGGGTATAAAATGGTGTAGTCATAGGACATCAACCTGGAAGTTTCTCAAAGAGCAAAACCTAGATTTTCCAAATGAGCCAGCTGTATTATTCCTGTGCCTATATTGAAAATACTTATATCCTACTACAGAGTTGTTTCCACAGCACATTTATTGTTGCTCTCTTCACAAAAGCAAAAAACCAATCTAGAGTTCTATCTACTGATGAACAGATGATGGAAATGTATTCAGCTACAAAGAAAAATACAAGTATGACATCTTCAGGAAAATGGATGGAACTAGAAAAAAATAAGCTGAGTGAGTTCAGATAGACAAATACAGCATATTCTCCCTCATATGTGGATCCTAGCTTCAACTTCCTAGACTGGTGTGCTTAAGTTGGCATACCTATAGAGGTCAGGAAGCTAGAAAAGGGCAATTAGAAGGAGAGGAAATAAAAAGAGATCTTAAGAGCAAAGATGACAGAGCACATGAGACACAAAAACAGAGGGGAAGAACACAGGGTGGAAAGGGCTAAGAATGGAAACAATATTTTGTAACTCCATTTAGAAATTTAATTTAGGGGCTAGAGAGATGGCTCAATGGTTAAGAGCACTGGCTGCTCTTGAAGAGGACCCAGGTTCTAACCCCAGCACCCAGGTGGCAGCTAACAACCATCTGTAACTCCAATTCGAGAAGATCCAATGTCTTCTGACCTCTACAAATATCACATGACACAGGTACGCTTACATACATGCAGGAGATTTGCTTATACATACATGACACAGGTACACTTACATACATGCAGGAAATTTACTTGTACACATAAAGTAAAAAAATAAATACATAAAGTATTTTTTAAAGCTTAATTTATAAAAGTTTGAATGGATGCATCCTTCATGAGTAGATAATACTCCTCCTGAAGCCAAAACTTATTAAACAGAAATCTCAATACTAGTGTGGCCTGTTTTGCTATGTGTTGTTTCTTGGGAGATTACTGAGGCTTCATTTTCTGTGTATCTTGAGTGCTTAAACGTCACTTCTTCTTCTTATATATATTTATATTTACTTGTTTACTACTAGTTTCCCCCTAATTTGCACCCTCAAAGAGAATGTGGGCTGATTTAAATAGAAAGGTATCTGGATTATGGTAGGAGCAGTACACTTATTTTTTTTTTCTGATCCATATATTTTATTTTATTGAATTTGTTAATGTTACAGAGTTCTTACACTGCCAAACCATGGCTGAGAATCCAAAGAATTCTGGATTCTGGTACAATGGACAGCCCTATCCACTCATCAAACGGTGTATTAAAACTTGATTCATGTGCATTTTGATAATTTCACAATCTTAAAAAAAAAATCAAGAGTTGACAAAAGCTTCATAACCAATGTAGAAGCTCTGCCATGTTCTCTTTTCTAAATGTGAACTGAATTATTTTAGTTCTTTTACATTCTACTCTGAATCCGTATGCCTAGATAGATAGATAGATAGATAGATAGATAGATAGATAGATAGATAGATGCATACATAATGCATACATATATATATATAAATATATAGATGATGATAGATCTTTAAATATAAAAAGCAAACTACAGAAGACGAATCTTATTTTTCTTCTGACATTACAAAAATATGTTGAAAAGAGGAATAGAGGAAATTCAAGACTGTGACCACAGAACACTTGGGTAACCATAGAAGTCATGGTACAGTGGTGCTAGAACAGGTTCACAAGGTGGAGAGTCCTTGGATACAGGTGTGTGTGCTCCCTCTACTCTCTACCATGAAGGTTTTTACATCTATAACAGTGATACAATCAGCACACATGGGTCATCTGTCACCCATGGATCTGTTATAGCAGACTCAAAGCCAACTATGCATAATCTGCAGTCTAGTTCTGGAAATGTGA
This sequence comes from Rhizomys pruinosus, assembly GCA_009823505.1. Lineage (NCBI taxonomy): Eukaryota > Metazoa > Chordata > Mammalia > Rodentia > Spalacidae > Rhizomys > Rhizomys pruinosus. The sequence continues at coordinate 2,265,203 of VZQC01009175.1, read as the reverse complement.
GGGGACCAGTTCTGGCATTCCAAAGTTCAAACACTGGGTGCTAAATAAAACCCAGGTTGTTTCCCAGGCCCTCTAGAGACGTCTCAGGATTTATACTCCCATGAAAGATAAAGGTAGGAAGATGAAAAGGCACGGTTTTCTTTCAGGAGGAAGTTCTGTTTATCCCTGTCTTCGTTACTTTTCTTGTCACTGACAAAATACCTGACTGAAACAACTTAAGAGGGGAAAGGTGTATTTTGCTGATACTTTAGCACCAGTTACTGTAGGAAGGCATGGCACAGACACAGCAGAGCAGTTCATGTCACAGCAGGTCCGGAAGGACAGCAGTCTCCTAGGCAATTCTAAACCAGTCAAGTTCAGTGTGAGGATTAACTGCCACACTCCTGTTTACTGTTTCAGGATGCTCAGGGGATCCCAGAAGGTAGCCAGGCAGCTTGTGGGTTGGAAAACACAGCCAGACATTAAAGGAACAGCAGAGGTTCCCCAGAAACAAAAGCAGCATAACCCATCCGGGTGAAAATAATCCAAACTCTGTAAGACAATAGCTGTGACTCTTCTGGCAGCAGTCCCAGCTAGTAGTATCATAATCAGAAGACCTTGAAAACATTATGCATGGGGCCATGTCAGATGGTCAAAGGAATCCTCAAAACGCCAGTCATTTTTCAGGAAGGAAGCAAATGTGAAAGAGTCCTGTTCATTTCTCTTACATCATTTGTCTCTAGAGGACTGGAAAAGAAGTTCTAGGTCAAGAAACTTAAAAATACTTAAGGCCTCTGGAGAAAGAGAAATCACAGCTGATATAACAGGAAGGAGAGCAGCTTCAATGTGAGCAAATACCTTCTGCTTGTCACTTTAAAGAGGGTTTGTCAAACCAGGTTTCTGTAGGGGGGAATTTCAAAACCTGGTTTCTGAGGAATGCTGAGTCTTTAATTTCTGCCATCGGGTTGAGGAACTTGTTAGTTCAACATTCTGGAAGCTTATCAGCACTGCTGCCATTTTGGGAACCTAACATTTATGAACAAGCTAAAATTGTATAGAATAGAAATCAAATAATTTCTCACCCTGACCAGGTGTGAGATGCAGTTTCATGATCCATTCAGCATCCACTTAACTGTTCTTAATGACAACAGTTACTTTAACATTTAACATAGCACTATGTCAAATGGAAAATTACCCACATAATTTATCTAGAAATATTTTGAATGATCCATTTGGCATTTTTTTTTTTGAGACAGGATCTCCATGTAGCCTCAGCTGGCCTGGAACTCACTATGTAGATCAGGACGGCCTTGAACTCACAGAGATTCACCTGCCTCTGCTTCCCGAGATGCTGGGATTAAAGGCGTGCGCCACCATGCCGGGCCCCCATTTGGCACAAGCTAGCTAGAACAGGCTCTCACTTCATAAATGGTTTAATCCATTGTAATTTGTAGTCTGATGGCCTTATTAGGCCGAGTTGGAACTTCAGAAAGGTCTGGCTAGAGGAAGCTGGTCTTTGAGTATGTGACTTTCTAGGATACATGTGCCCTGCCCTTTCCTCTCTGCTTCCTGCACTCCATATGGTCAGGTACTTTATTCTACTACTCGGTCCCTATCATGATGCCTTGCTGCACTGTGGGCCCAGAATTACTGGAGCCAAAGACTACGGACTGCATCCTCTGGAGCCATGAGCCAACACAAACCTTCCACTCTCAAGTTGTTCCTCTCAGGTATTTTGTCACAGTGATGAAAGTTCTGACTAATATACCATGTATCCATCATTTAGATTTTATGTATTTATTCATTCATTCATCCATTCATTCATTTATGTGTATATGGTATGAATCTGGAAGTCAGAGAAAACTTACAGCCGTATCCCTGAGACATATCCCCAGCTTTGATCCACTTTTTAAAAAGAAAAAAAAAAAAAAATTAAAAATAACTGAACATTATCTTAAAAAAAAAAAAAAGAGAGGAAATAATTGGCTATACTGATTGTATTAATTAGTTTTGTGTGGTTGTGATAAAGCACCATGATCAAGGCAACTTAGAGAAGGAAGAGTTCTTTTGGCTTACAGTACCAGAGGGGTAAGAGTCTGTCATGGCCAGGAGGCATGGAGGGAGACAGGGCCTCCAAGGTGGGCAAGACTGTTCCTGAGAACATAGCCACTTTCCAATGCTTGAATAATCGGATCCCAGCGACTCCTTTTATTGGTGTAGAAGCCATAGGAGCCTTCATAGAGACACCTGTGATAGTTCTGTCCTTTTTCCCCCCCAGTTTTTCTTTTCTTTTTTTTAATATAAAATTTTTTATTATTAAACTTTTTCCATAGGTCATGCATCATTTCTCAATTGAATCTAGAATCGTTTCCCTTTCCATGCCCCCATCCCACCCGAGTCCCTGCACTCTGCCATACATGACCTGTATCATTTTCTGAGTCTTTCAAGAGTTTCTTTTTCAGTTCTTTTGTTGTTGTTCTCTCCAACTTGTATTGCTACAGTATATATATACATATATACATAGTTATATATATATATATACATAAATATATATACATACATACATACATACATACATGTATCACTTGAATTGGAGGATTTTTTTTTTCCTAAAAGATGTCATGTTTTCCTTAAGGAAGTGCTCAAAGATTCCTCCTTGGCAATCCCAAACAACTATCAATCCTGCATTTTTGCTCCACATGGGGGTTTTTCCCTTCCATGGTCCCCCAAATGAAGTCCAGTAAGCATGCGTCCTGTCTCAATCCCCCTGCACTGGCCTCCATGATACAGCCCAGGTAGTCCAACAATGGCAGTCTACACTCTGACGAGGCTGGCATCCCCTTAGCTGTTTAGTCCACAAGTTGGGTATCTCAGTAGTCCCTATCTGGCATTGAAGGTTTGGAGGATTCTTGGAGAGACATGAGTCCTCAGTCCACATTGGAAGGTTAAAAAGCTGTGTCTCGGGCTGGAGCAATGGCCTAGCGGTTAAGAGCGCCGACCGCTCTTGCAGAGGACCCGGGTTCGATCCCCAGCACCCACATGGCGGCCGAGAGCCGTCTGAAACTCCAATTCCAGAACTCCAGTTCCAGGGGAGTCCGACGCCCTCTTCTGACCTCCGCGGCATTGCACGTCACGGGTGCACAGACTTGCATGCAAACAATACATTCATACACATACGGAAATAAATTAAAAAAAAAATTTAAAAAAAAAAAGCTGTGTCTCATGTCTTTGAGGAGTGTCAAAAGTGGTGGCAGCTACAGAGTAGATCCACTTGCCAGTAAGAATTGAAGACAGGCCAAACAACAGTACTCTCTCTTTTTTTCTTTTTGTCTCTTTACTAAGATCTCAAGTTCTCTGTCTGTAGTACAGTTTATCTAGTCTTACTGATTATTTATATCTGGTTGTACTTTCCTTTTGGATGCTTAAGGCCACACAGTTAACCCAGATTAAAAAAGGTTTCCGTTTTCTAAAGGTCAGTTGAGGATCTGGTCCTCAGGGGTCTCTCAAGCTTTTTTTTGGGGGGGGGGGAGTGCCTTGCTCCTTTCAGCTTTTCATTTACCAGTTCCATCCGCTCGAGGACAAAATCAGGTCTTGCTAGACCAGCCTTCAGACTTTCCTCTCTATAGACTGGACACTGGCTGAAGTCCCATTCGTGGCTCTCTAAGACCTCCCTGAACAGGAAGACTGGTGACCCACATTTGCAGGACATTTCAAGAGATGCCCCCATGCATAATCCCCTAAGACTCAGTTGACCTCTGAGGGCAAGGAACAAAGTTACCCCTTAGTTCCCTCAGCCAAATTGGTATGGACATTAAGTATGGTCATTAAGCACCCAGAAAGGCTAAGTTGTACCAGCCTATTACATTGCACCTATATTAAGATTGTATCCTTTGGAAACAAACTGTATGTTATTTCCATATCATATTTCTGGGTTCAAATCTTTCCATTTTAATCCCATATTACTCTAAAAGATGCACACATACCCTCTATCATGTACCAAAAACCCAAGGACTGAAAATAAATGTTAGGTCAGCTTTAGAACCTGTTTAGGGATTCACAATGCAAGAGCACAGTTATCTTTAGATGATGAGGAATATAACATTAATGTTGCTCAGCTTGTCTTACAACTAGGTACTTGGTACTAGCATCCACAGGTGAGGGATACCATTCGTCTTTTGTTTTTCTGGGATTGTGTTACTTCACATAGCATAAAATCTTCTAGTTCCATCCATTTACTGCAAATTTCATGATGTCATCTTTCTTTACCACTGCATAGAACTCCATCATGTAGATGTACTACATTTTCTCTATCCACTCATCGGTTGAGGGGCACTTGTGTTGGTTCCAGCTCTTCACTGTTGTGAAGAGAGCTGCAATAAACATGGCTGTACATGTATCTCTGTGGTAGGAACAGTCTGATGGATATATTCCCAGAAGTGGTATGGCTGGGTCAGGTGGTAGGCTCATTTTGAGTCTTTTAAGCATTCTCCATACTGCTTTCCATAGTGGTTGTACAAGTTTGCATTCCCATCAGCAGTGGATGAGTGTTCCCCTTTCTCCACACCCTCTCCAGTGTTTAGTATCATTTGTTTTCTTGATCCTAGCCAGCCTTATCAGGGTGAGATGATATCTTAAAGTGGGTTTAATTTGCATTTCCTTAATTATGTTGAACACTTTTTAAGATGTTTCTCAGCCATCTCTATTTCCTCACTTGTGAAGTCTCTGTTCAGCTCTTTACTCCATCTTTTGAGTGAGTCATTTGTATTCTTCTTTGTTTTTTGAGTAGTTTATATATTCTGGAAGTTAATGCTCTGTCAGATGTATCAGTAGTGAAGGTTTCCTCCCACTTTATGGGTTTTCTCTTCACTTCCCTGATTGTTTCTTTTGCTGTACAGAAACTTTTGAGTTTAATGAGGTCCCACTTGTCAATTGTTGACCTTATTTCCTGTGCAGCTGCTGTCTGATTTGGAAAGACTTTTCCTACCCCTGTGTCTTGTAAGTTGCTCCCAACTTTTTCTTCTATCACCTTCAGAGTCTTGGGTTTCACATGAGGTCTTTGATTCATTTGGAGTTGATTTTTGTACAAGGTGAGAGGTAGGGGTTTAAATTCATTCTTCTACAAGTGGTGATCCAGTTTTGCCAACACCATTTGCTGAAGATGTTGTCTTTCCTCATTGAGTTTTTTTGCCCCCCTTGTCAAATATGAGGTGGCTGAAATTGTATGTACTCAAGTTTGAATCTTCAGTTTTGTTCCATTGGTCTACAGGTCTGTTTTTGTGCCAGTACCAGGCTGGTTTTATGACTATAGCCCTGTAGTATAGTTTGATGTCTGGTATAGAAATCCCCCCTGTATTGCTCTTTTCACTCAGGGTTGCTTTGGGTATTCGGGGTCTTTTGTTGTTTCATATGAATTTAAGAATTTTTTTCCAAGCCTGTGAAGAATGTCCTTGGGATTTTAATTGGAATTGCATTGAATCAGTATATTAGTTTGGGAAGAATGGACATTTTTCCTATATTAATTTTTCCAATCCATGAGCATGGGCTGAGGAGATAAGACAGCCCAGGCCATAAAGTGCTTGCTTTGCAAGCTTGAGGACCCGAGTTCGATCCTCTGAACCTAAAAAAGCTCTGTTCTTTTTCTAAAGTGAAGTTTTGCCTTCAAATTTCCTTCAGAAGCCAGCCATGATGTCATGTGCCTATAGATTGGCAAGACTTGATCAAATAGTAGGACTCTGTCTCAAAAAAAAAAAAAATCAAGCTTCCTGTCACATTCACCTCTAAGAATGTTACTCTGAAACATTCCTGGGCTGACTAGAATGCAGGGAAGATGAGTCTCACTACCAAGAATGCCAGGTTTACAACTCAATAAAAGCATGTACAAATTTGAATGGGGGTATATTCAGTAATTGATGTTTCACAGAGCAGAGCCTTGTAGAGAAATGAGTTCAACAATTCCTAGGACTACTGTTAAGGAGAATCTTGGCAGCACTTCACTTCATCAAATAGAACTTGAAGAAGTTGCTCATGGCGGATGTTTCTCTGTTGTAACTGCAGCCAAGGATTCAAGGGTTATGAACAAGAATGTTCTTTCCACAGTCCAAAAAGGAAATTTGCTCTCTACACACCCCTCACCTACCATGAATCCAAGAGTACATGGTGGAGGTGGCACCTGTGTCACCTACTAAAACCATCCCAAAGTCAAGAATATTCTTCATTTTTACATATTGTTGGGACTTTATGAATAACTTGAAAAATGATCGAGTATAAATGTTCTTGAACCATACATTTAAATATGTTTTCTTGGGGCTGGAGAGATGGCTCAGTGGTTAAGAGCACCAACTGCCCTTTAATCCTAGCACTTGGGAGGCAGAGGCAGGCGGATCTTCATGAGTTCAAGGCCAGCCTGGTCTACAGAGTGAGTTCCAGGACAGCTGGGGCTACAGGGAGACCCTGTCTCAAAAAGACAAAAAAAAAAAAAAAAAATAAAAGAACGGCACCAAACTTGCACCTGCAGAGGACCCAGGTTTGATTCCCAGCACCCACATGGTGGCTAAGAACGGTCTTTAACTCCAGTTCCGGGGGAATCCGATGCCCTCTTCTGACCTCCGTGGCACTGGATGACACAGGTGCACCAACCTACATGCAGACAGTACACTCGTACACATAAAAAAATAATAAAATTAAAAAATAAAATAAATAAATATGTTTTCTTGTTTAATTTGGAGTTCATGAATGAATGTGTTAAAAGCAGTCTGTCCACCAAATAACTATAGTCCTGTAAAAATTTTGCTAGTGCCAGAAAACTATAATTCCTGAAAGAGAAAAGTAATTATGTTTGCCGCCATCTTTCTTTGGTGTTTTTTGTTTGTTTGTTTGTTTGTTTTTGTTTGTTTGTTTGTTTGTTTTTGGTCTTTTTGAGACAGAGTCTTCCTGTAGCCCCAGTTGTCCTGGAACTTACTCTGGCCTTGAACTCAAAGATATCTGCTGCCTGCCTCTGCCTCCTGAGTGGTGGGATTAAAGGCATGTGACACCACACCTGGATCAATTTGTTGCCATCTTTAATAGAAGTAAAATGTGGTTAAGCTTGCATCAGGATTCCAGGAAAATGCATGCAGTGTGCTAAGCACTTACCAAGAGCATAGTAAATATTTGTTGAATGCCTGAATGATGCTTTGTCTTATGTGAAGAAAGTGCCTCTTATTGATAAGAATATGCAAGCTTAAAGTTTCAGGAACTTGAAGAAACAGCTAAATGTCAAGGTATTTTGAAATAGCACTATCAAACAAAAACTTTGTGCTACTGCTGGTTTATGATAAAGCAGTTAAAGAAGGCATTGTGCTTACACTGGGCTTTTGAAGACACATTCAGGTCCTGATAACTTTGTTTTCATGAATTCAGATGTAAAACAAAGCAACAGAACTAGTTTTTTTTTCCTGCATGTTTGCCATAGAAGTAGAGGCCTTAACAGATTTTAATTTTCATAAAGGAGTCTTGGGTTGGGGATACAGTATAGTGACAATTTGCCCAAAATGTGTGAGGCCTTGGGTTCAATCTCCCCAAGGCACTGCAAATAAATAAATAAATAAATAAATACAGATTAAAAATAAAGTCAGAAGGGCTAGAAAGAATGCTTGGTATTTAAGAGTGCTTCCAGATGCAGAGAGTTTGATTCCCAGCACCCATACAGGGCAGCTAAAAGCTAACTACCTCTGGCTTCCATAGCCATCAGCACTCAGTGCACAGACTCCCACACAGATGCACACACACACATACTCCCACACAGACGCACACACATACACATAAAAATAAAAATAAATCTAAACAAAAGACAGAAGAAAAATTTTAAAAATAACCACTAAAAGATGGGAAGGAAGGAAGGAAGGAAGGAAGGAAGGAAGGAAGGAAGGAAGGAAGGAAGGAAGGAAGGAAGGAAGGAAGAAAGGAATTCTGGCACTAACATTTACAGATCCATGTGGCTAAGGGCAAGTTGAGACAGTGAAGTTTATCCTTCAGAATTGCTGTAGCAGTTAGTTATAATATGTGTAAATGTCCTAGTAAATAATGTAGACATGGAAAAAAAATAACGTAGACATGGAATAACTAATAACTATTGTCAAAATTATTTAAAATAATTTCAAAATAAGAAAATGTATTATAAAAGACAAAATACTGAACAATCATTGATTTAAAATATTTTATTTGTTATATTTTATGTCATGAATATATAATTTATTTAATGTGTATGAATGTATTGTCTGCATGTATGTAAGTACACCCATGTTGTGCGATGCCCACAGAGACCAGAAGAGGGTGTCAGATCCCCTGGGTACTGGAATTACAGATGGTTGTTAGCTACCATGTGGGTGCTGGGATTTGAACCTGGGTCCTCCGCAATATCAGCCAATGCTCTTAACCACTGAGCCATCTCTCCAGCCCTGAGATCAGTTATTGACACTTAACAGTAATAGCAGACAAGATGTGTGTATTAGTCACTTTTCTGTTACTGTGATAAAGCACCATGACCAAGGAACTTATAAAAGGAGAGTTTATTTGAGCTTACGATTGGCGGTTCCAGGGAATTAGAGTCCATTGTGGAGGGAGGCATGGCGGCTGGATCTGGAGCAGCAAACCGAGGGTCACATCTCGCAAAGAGCACAGGAAGCAGAGAGGAAGCAACTGTAGACCATGAGGCTTGTTAAACTCACTAAGCCTGCCGGGTGTGGTGGCGCACGCCTTTAATCCTAGCACTGGGGAGGCAGAGGCAGGCGGATCTTTGTGAGTTCAAGGCCAGCCTGGTCTACAGAGTGAGTTCCAGGACAGCTGGGGCTACAGGGCGACCCTGTCTCGAAAAGAAAAACAACAACAACAACAAAAAAAAACTCACTAAGCCTGCCCCCAGCAACGCACTTCCTCTAGCACGGCCACACCCTCCAAGACCTCCAAAAACAGTGCTACCAACTGGAGACAAATGTCTGAATACCTAGAGCCTATGGGGGACACACATTCAAACCACCACAATGTGTTACACATGCAAGCATATACCACACAACTGCCTTTCTGAATATAAATTGAAAGCCAAGATCTGACATGGTCTTTCTACACAGTATACTAGGTTTTCATTCCATTTATATTTTTAAAAATCCAAGAGTAATTTCACATATTCACTTATAGACAACAGGTAATGACCTTTTGTTCTACTTATATATTCTTTACATAAACACACACACAACATATATTTTTATCTTTTGAGGATAAGTTGAAAATACTGTTGTAATTTATGCTTACATACTTCAGGGTGCTTTTCCTAAGAGTAAGAACAGCCAACAAGCTCACTTATTTTTATATATCAACGGAGAAAAGTAGATATAAATAAATTATAATAGTTGTAGAGCAAAATTCTTTTTTTTTTTTTTTTTGAGTTGTAAACCTATGCACTTTCTCAGCACTGTTGTATAGTTATAGGTTTGGTAGATGGTGGACACTAACGAGGTCCAGCTTAATCAAGTAAAATGTTTTATGCAGTAAGTGGTTTTAAATCTACCCATGTTCTATATAAAATCTGGGTTTCATGAACAAAGCCATTCCTGAAAACAAGCATACCTTAATGCAGCAATACAGTTGCAGAAAGACACAGATGATTTATGCAGATGGAACCGAAAGCACAAAGCCAGGTGTTTTCAAAGTTCATTACACACCGCTGAGTTTTCATCTTCTCTGGCGGACTGGGTTAGGACAACACAAGATACATCCGCTCCAGAGCAGGTCCTCCAGGAAGGCACTTGCACAACCTTGCCCTCACCTTCAGCCTTATCTCTTTCTTCAGCTTATACTGAGATTTATTTCAGTCAGCTTTATGGGAGAGAGGCAGCTTTTCGCTGCACAATGTCAGCATTGCTACCAAATTTGCTGTCTCTTGAATTTCCTCTTCCAGCTTTTACTCAACTATCAAACACACAAATGGCTCTTTCTTGTTCTTAGCTTTTGGCTCAGCTGTTCTCATTTGCTTCTCTGTTTATGGCGAATTAAGAAAATAACCTGAGTCACGTCGAATTATCATGTTAAGTTTAGGCAGGTGGTTTGCAGCCCCTTGGACCTCTGGTCTCCCTCCTGCTGACCAAGAACAAGGGATCGAGATTTGCACCTGCCACCCTAAAACGTTGCTCTGCCCACTGAGCTTATGTGGGTGGACTCTTGAGTTCCTAGCTCTGCTTGTCAATTTCTAGTCTATCTATAAGAATAACTGGATGCTGGCTTTCCTGTGAGCAATCCAGGTTCACACACACACACACACACACACACACACACACACACACACCTTGAAAGTAGGAGGACTCTATAGGGAGAAAGGGGCCTGAAAGTAGTAAGGCAGTGGGCATTAAAGGCAATTATTGCATGCTTTTCTTCATCTGAAGAATCTAGAGTCTCAAGTGTAGAATGGAAACTACTTGTGGAGGAGGAACCAGTGAAGAGAAGGGGAGTGGGGGGTGGGCTGCAGGGGGCCAATATAAGAAAGATAAAATGACATGTGTGTATGAAAATGTTATGATGAAACCTGTTATTTTGCATGGTAACTAAAATAAAATTAATTTTAAAATATAATTTTAAACCACAGCACTATTGCAAATGAGCAAAATAAATGTCTAAAATTTTCAAAATATAATGATGGAATTTTAAAAAGCTTTCATTTTGCTAGAGAATTTATATGCAGAAGCTAAAATTAAGGAACAAAAGAGTAACTGGTACATAACATTTTATTAATATTTATACCAATGACATCACTATGGTTGGAAATTATGGTTCTGGGAATGAACCCATGCATGGAAACTAACATGAAAGCTCTGTGATGAGATTTAGTCAGTAAAGAACTGAGTTTACATCTCTAAAGAGCCTGGAACACCAACCACACAGAGAAGCCCTGGCAGAAGAGGAGATATTCTGAAGAGACAGAGAAAATTCTCCCTGCTTTCAGCAAACTATGGCCTTTAGCCATCTGCAAAATTAGTGTATTTAACTGGCATGCGGCATGAAGCTGACTGACCTCCACAGAAAGATTCAGAAGGGCTCTACCCTGTACTTCTCATACGAAGGGGCCCCGGGGGACAAAGAAATCAGCCAGGCCCAGAATGGGTGGGAATCTCTGGTTCCATAAAAATCCCCCAAACTACTTTCTCTTTCAAATCTGTATAGGAGGAGATGTTTCAGAGCTGTAAAATCCCATTTTCTTCAGCTCAGACTTGAGTAAAAAACTGTCTCTGTAACAAAGAGCGGAGGCTGCTTCAGTGACCTCTTTTGTGTAATAATCAAAGGCCCTTCATTATTGTGCCCACTGAAGTGGGCCTGTTTGGAAGGTCGGCTATGATCTCTGCAGTCCTGACTTGATGGGTCAGATAAACAGTTTCACATCAGTTTGCTGACTATGCTTTGATTTTTAGCCCCAATGACTGGGGTCCCAGTATAGGAGCTTAGTTCAACAGCTTTCTATATTTAAAATACTAGCTCCTCATTTTTATTAAAGGGTGAATTGCCAAAAGTTCAGAACAAGATTCATACAACTATAAAGTGAGCAGATGTAAAAAAATAAATAAAATAAAAATTAGAGAAAAATCTACTTAATAAGGGAAATAGAAGACTAAAAAGAGTAAAAGTAGAGGGTCGAAAGAGCATTGGTACTGGAGAAAGATCTCTAGTGAGCCTTTTCAAATACTGATTAACACCTTTCAGGATAATAAAACCATAACCTTTGGGATTATCTATTAGATAAGATAACATTTAGTTTGATATCAAACAAAAATAAATCTCAGTTTAACAGCCTTAATTTAACATCTGACTGTGCTAAGTCTGAGCCCCAAGTAACAAGCAAAAACCAGTAAATGTGGTTCATAACTTTGGTCTCCTTGATTGTGAAGCCTACTTAATTTGAGAAGAAAATATGTATACACAGGACAGATGCTGGAATATTTACAAAGGTATGGTTTAAAAAATATTTTATTCATTATTTTTGTTTTATGTGTATGAGTGAATTGCCTGCATGTTTATAAATACATCCATGTCACGCAATACCTTTGGAGGTCAGAAGAGGGTGTCAGATTCTCCTGGAACTGGAGTTATCTGTGGTTGTTAGCAACCATGTGGGTGTTGGGAATGGAACCTGGGTCCTCTGCAAGAGCAGCCAGTGCTCTTAACCACTGAGTTAAAAAAGTCATTCATAATTGAGTATGAATTTTTTAGTTGAAATCAGTTCTCACTTGTAGGAAATCAGAAAACCATAAAAATGATCTTTCTGCTTCACTCACTCAATGAATACCAAGAACCAGACACAGTGGTATACACACCTGTGATCCCAGCACCTGGGAGGTAGAAAAAGGAAGCTCAGAAGTTCAAGTTCAATAACAGCCTGGGCTCCATAGGTGAAGGTGCAGATTCAGTTGCAGTGGAGACACCAGCATATTGGAGATGTCAGGACTGGGGGATGACCAACAAGGGCAGCACCAAGCGTGGAGTGGAGACAAGCTGTGTGCTGCTGATACTTCCATCATCCAGAGAAAGGGAGCTGCCCAAGACCTCTGGTGTCCAGAGGATCATGAGTGTGTTCCAGGTGCTGGAGACCGAGCTACAGGATTTCATTTATGCTGCTGGATTTGCTTCGATCTGATTGTTTTATGCCTGGGTTCTTCCCTCTTGGAAAAAAGGAAAGTACATAACTTTTTTGGATTTTTTAAAAGCCCATAGTTAAGAGACTTTGAATTTTTAAAATTTTTATTGAGCTTTTGTGCATTTCATACAACTTTTCCCAATCAAATTTAGACCCATTTCCCCATCCATGCCCCCCCCACTAGAGTTCATGCATTCTGCCATACATGTTAAATCCTGTCTTGCATCTTTTTCTTAGTCTTTTTTAACTTTTTTGATGTAGATAGAAATTTACTGTTTTGGTCAGATCTTTGAACAAGTCTTTCGTTGTTTTTGTTCTCTTTTATTTTAAAATATTCGAAAATATGCATCTATACACTCCAGACTTCTGAGCTTCCTTTTTCCACCTCCCAGGTGCTGGGATCACAGGTGTGTATCATCGAGTCTGGTTCTTGGTGTTCAGTGAGTGATTGAAGCAGAAAGATCGTTTTTATGGTTTTCGGAATTCCTACAAGTTAGAACTGATTTCACCTAAAATGACAGAGTATAAAAGGATTTGGTGCCGGGATCCACAAATGACGGTCACCATATGTTGTTTGTTTTTCTGGGACTGTGTTACTTCACTTAGCATAACAGCTTCTAGTTCCATCCATTTACCTGCAAAGTTTATGATGTCTTCTTTCTTTACTGCTATAGAGAACTCCATTGTGTAGATGTACATTTTCATTATCCACTCATCAGTTGACGGACACCTGGGCTGCTTCCAGTTCTTTGCTTTTGTGAAAAGAGCTGTATATATCTCTGCATAGGGTAAATCTTTGGGGAATATGCCCAGGAGTGGTATAACTGGGTCAAATGGTAAGTTCATTTTGAGTCTTTTTTTTTTTTTTTTGTCTTTTCGAGACAGGGTCTCCCTGTAGCCCCAGCTGTCCTGTAGACCAGGATGGCCTTGAATTCACAAAGATCCATCTGCTTCTGCTTCCTGAGTGCTAGGATCAAGGTATGCACCACCAAGGCCAGCTAGAAATCCATTTCTTAATAACCAACTCCACATATAAGTTTATTTAGTAATAAGATCAATAGCTTCTGGGCATAGTGGTCCACACCTTTAATCCCAGCACCCAGGAGGCAGCAGAACGTGGATTCTTTGTTCCATTAGCACCAGCCTGCTCCACATAGCAAGTTCCAGGCCACCTAGGGCTGCAGAGAGACCCTGTCTCAAGAAAAAAAGAAAAAAAATACAAAAAAGACAGTAGCTATTTATGTTGCTTTGTAAGTGGGTTGTGATTCTTGTGGTGCATTCAATTATTTTATGTGTGGCTAAAGCAGCCTAGATCTTCCTGCCTCAGTGTCCCAAGTGCTGAGATTGTGTGCCACCATGCTCAGCCTCTGGATTGTTTTTAGTAAAAGTAATTGTTTTATAAAAGTAATTCTGTTCAAGTACCTTTTTCTTAAAGTAACACCTGTCTGTAAATCTTTCAGAGCATTCTGAGGAAAGCAGGCCATACAGAAATTGAACCTGTGCATTTCTGTCAAGCTTTTCATAGAGAGAATGAAACCCTAATAGTTATCATCAAAAATGAAGATATATCATCTCATTTACATCAAGTAAGTTGGAATTTCATACACACAAAAAAAATCTGTCTTAGGCACTGAAATTATTNCTTGGACTTTCAAAGTATTGAACTTTTAAAAGACATTCGCTGGGCCTGGTGGCATAAACCCTTAATACCAGCACTTGGGAGGTGGAAGCAGGCAACTCTCTGTGAGAGCAAGGCTCAGCCTGGTCAGCATACTGAGTTCCAGGCCAGCTTGTCTCAAAAGGCCAAAAAAAAAAAAAAAGGACTGTGAAAGATGGACTATGTTTTTGTTGTTGTTGTTGTTGGTTTTGGTTTTGGTTTTGGTTTTTTGGTGTTTCTGAGACAAGGTCTCCCTGTAGTATGATATTAACGTGAGATCTTGGGGACAAACAAGAAAGCAAAGGTTATTTAAAATGATGTGTTTGTATGTCAAACTAACATAAGGGGGTATTTGTGATGGCTAAACTTGGTTGTAACCTTGACACACTAGGAAAGAGGGGACTTCAACTGAGGAATTTCTTCCATCAAATTAGCCTGTGGGCATGTCTGTGGGGGCATTTTCTTGACTGCTAGTTGATGTAGGAGGGCTCAGCGAACTGTGGGTGGTATCATTCCTGGGCAGAGGGGCCTGAGCTGTATAAGAAAGGTAGCTGAGCAAGCCAGGGAAATCAGCCAGTAAGCAGCATTCCTTCACGGTTTCTGCTTCAGTTCCAGCCTCCAGATTCCTGCCTTGGCCTCCCTCCATGATGGACTATAGCCTGGAAGTGTTCTTCTCCAAGTTGCTTCTGCTCAGTGTTTTATTACAGTAGCTGAAAACAAATCAGGACTATGTATGTCTTACTGAGTTGAATGAGATCTTTCACAGGAAAGGTTTTATTTAACTTGAGCTTATCTCTCCTACAGTGTCTTGAGCCATCATTTGCAACTATTTCAAATTAACTGTTCTCATACAGGTTTACGAAAGAAGAGACAGGGATATGTTAAATTAAAATTTTAAGGAAAATGTCTTCACAATCAGAATTATCTGCACATTATTATAACATTAAACTACATTGTTGGGAGAGCATTCCTTTTAGGAACATGCAAAAGAAGAGAGGGATTGGGAGGGGATATGTATTCTTCCATATAATATGCTAACTAGCACTACAACCTCGTGACAGAAAACCTATGCTTTGGGGGGCTTCTGTTCTGTGCCTGGAGGACTCAAAGGAAGTAGGGGAGAAGACTTCAGAACTATATGCAGCAGAACTGAATTTAAATCAACGGAATGTTTGCAGTGAACTCTGAGCCTAATAAGAACAAATATGGATTTTAAAATGTAGAGTACATGTTATGCATTGTAAAACTACATCCTTTTCTTAAAACCTGTTCAGGCCAGCATGTAGCTCAGACTTAGAGCACTGACTTAGCATGTGTGAGGCTTCGAGTTCCCTCTCCAGCAGTCAGGAGGGCAGGGAGGTGATCTTCAAGCATTTTTTTTTAATTATGGCTATTCATTTGGTTTTGCTGTGGGTTCTTGTATTTATCTGGTTGGTTTTGTGTGATTTGCTGTGGCTTGCCCTGCTTTGCTTTTAAGACAGAGTCCAGTGGAGCCAAGTCTGGTATTAAACTCACTATGTGTTCCAGGATGGTCTTGAACTTCTGATCCTTCTTTCTCCATCTCCCAAGTGCAGGGATCACAGGCATTTATCACCATGTCTGGCTTCTGGTGTTCAATGATTGAAGCAGAAAGATCGTGTTTATGGTTTTATGAGTGCCTACAAGTTAGAGCTGTTTTCAACTAAAAATTCATACACGGTTATGAATGACTTTTTTTTAAAAATGAGCTTTGAGGGGGCTGGAGAGATGGCTCAGTAGTTAAGTGCATTGGCTGCTCTTGCAGAGGACCCAGGTTCCATTCCCAGAGCACCCATATGGCAGCCAACAACCATCCATTACCAGTTCCAGGGGAATCCTACACCCTCTCCTGCACCCCCAGGCATTGCATGGCATGGGTGCACTTACGCACATGCAGGCAATACACTCATATACATAAAAATAATAAATAAAATATTTTTAAAAAATATGCTTAGACACTCCAAGGTCTTTATGCATTTTATCTCATTTGAGACATTTATTTCTGCTTCTGTTTTGTTTTGTCTGCTGTGTTCTGCTCTGAACTGGGGGCATGCGTATGCTAGCCCTGTGTGTTTTAACACTGAGTGAACTACAGCCACAGCCTTGGTGGATTCTTTTTTTAAGCCTTTTTGTTTAGATTAACAAAACTATCTCATTAGTTATTTTTGGTAACAACTTCCTAAATATATTCTTTCATCTAGGTTTCCAACTGCACAATGCATTTTTGTTAGCTATAGTCTTCTTTTTTTTTTTTTTTGGTCTTTTTGAGACAGGGTCTCCCTGTAGCCCCAGCTGTCCTGTAGACCAGGATGGCCTTGAATTCACAAAGATCTGACTGCCTCTGCCTCCAAAGTGCTAGGATTAAAGGCATGCACCACCACACCTGGACATTTTGAGTCTTTTAAGAGTTCTTCACACTGCTTTCCATAGTGGTAGTACCAGTTTACATTCCCACCAGCAGTGGATGAGTGTTCCCCTTTCCCCACAGACTCTCTAGCATTTGGCATCATTTGTTTCCTTGATCCTAGCCAGTCTTACTTGGGTAAGATGAAATCTTAAAGTGGTTTTAATTTGTATTTCCATAATTACTAGCAATGTTGAACACTTTTTAAGATGTTTCACAGCTATCTTTACTTCTTCATTTGTGAAGTTTCTGTTCAGCTCTTTATCATCTTTTGATTGGGTCATTTGTTTTCTTGATCCTTTGTTTTTTGAGTAATTTATATAATCTGGATGTTAAATCTCTGTCAGATGTGTCACTGGTGAAAGTTTCCTCCCACTCTGTGAGTTTTCTCTTCACTTTGTTTCTTTCACTCTACAGAAGCTTTTTAGTTTAATGAGGTCCCACTTACTGATTGTTGGTCTTATTTCCTGTGTAACTGCTGTCTGATTTAGAAAGTCTTTTCCTACACCTATATCTTGTAAGTTACTGCCAATATTTCCTTCTATCATTTTCAGAGTTTCAGGTTTCACACTGAAGTCTTTCATCCATTTGGAGTTTATTTTTGTACAGGGTGAAAGGTAGGGACTTATTCTTCTAAGGAGAGCTTGGACTTTCAAAGTATTGAACTTTTAAAAGACATTCGCTGGGCCTGGTGGCATAAACCCTTAATACCAGCACTTGGGAGGTGGAAGCAGGCAACTCTCTGTGAGAGCAAGGCTCAGCCTGGTCAGCATACTGAGTTCCAGGCCAGCTTGTCTCAAAAGGCCAAAAAAAAAAAAAAAGGACTGTGAAAGATGGACTATGTTTTTGTTGTTGTTGTTGTTGGTTTTGGTTTTGGTTTTGGTTTTTTGGTGTTTCTGAGACAAGGTCTCCCTGTAGTATGATATTAACGTGAGATCTTGGGGACAAACAAGAAAGCAAAGGTTATTTAAAATGATGTGTTTGTATGTCAAACTAACATAAGGGGGTATTTGTGATGGCTAAACTTGGTTGTAACCTTGACACACTAGGAAAGAGGGGACTTCAACTGAGGAATTTCTTCCATCAAATTAGCCTGTGGGCATGTCTGTGGGGGCATTTTCTTGACTGCTAGTTGATGTAGGAGGGCTCAGCGAACTGTGGGTGGTATCATTCCTGGGCAGAGGGGCCTGAGCTGTATAAGAAAGGTAGCTGAGCAAGCCAGGGAAATCAGCCAGTAAGCAGCATTCCTTCACGGTTTCTGCTTCAGTTCCAGCCTCCAGATTCCTGCCTTGGCCTCCCTCCATGATGGACTATAGCCTGGAAGTGTTCTTCTCCAAGTTGCTTCTGCTCAGTGTTTTATTACAGTAGCTGAAAACAAATCAGGACTATGTATGTCTTACTGAGTTGAATGAGATCTTTCACAGGAAAGGTTTTATTTAACTTGAGCTTATCTCTCCTACAGTGTCTTGAGCCATCATTTGCAACTATTTCAAATTAACTGTTCTCATACAGGTTTACGAAAGAAGAGACAGGGATATGTTAAATTAAAATTTTAAGGAAAATGTCTTCACAATCAGAATTATCTGCACATTATTATAACATTAAACTACATTGTTGGGAGAGCATTCCTTTTAGGAACATGCAAAAGAAGAGAGGGATTGGGAGGGGATATGTATTCTTCCATATAATATGCTAACTAGCACTACAACCTCGTGACAGAAAACCTATGCTTTGGGGGGCTTCTGTTCTGTGCCTGGAGGACTCAAAGGAAGTAGGGGAGAAGACTTCAGAACTATATGCAGCAGAACTGAATTTAAATCAACGGAATGTTTGCAGTGAACTCTGAGCCTAATAAGAACAAATATGGATTTTAAAATGTAGAGTACATGTTATGCATTGTAAAACTACATCCTTTTCTTAAAACCTGTTCAGGCCAGCATGTAGCTCAGACTTAGAGCACTGACTTAGCATGTGTGAGGCTTCGAGTTCCCTCTCCAGCAGTCAGGAGGGCAGGGAGGTGATCTTCAAGCATTTTTTTTTAATTATGCTATTCATTTGGTTTTGCTGTGGGTTCTTGTATTTACTGGTTGGTTTTTGTGTGATTTGCTGTGGCTTGCCCTGCTTTGCTTTTAAGACAGAGTCCAGTGGAGCCAAGTCTGGTATTAAACTCACTATGTGTTCCAGGATGGTCTTGAACTTCTGATCCTTCTTTCTCCATCTCCCAAGTGCAGGGATCACAGGCATTTATCACCATGTCCTGGCTTCTGGTGTTCAATGATTGAAGCAGAAAGATCGTGTTTATGGTTTTATGAGTGCCTACAAGTTAGAGCTGTTTTCAACTAAAAATTCATACACGGTTATGAATGACTTTTTTTTAAAATGAGCTTTGAGGGGGCTGGAGAGATGGCTCAGTAGTTTAGTGCATTGGCTGCTCTTGCAGAGGACCCAGGTTCCATTCCAGAGCACCATAGGCAGCCAACAACCATCCATTCCAGTTCCAGGGGAATCCTACACCCTCTCCTGCACCCCCAGGCATTGCATGGCAATGGGTGCACTTACGCAACATGCAGGCAATACACTCATATACATAAAATAATAAATAAAATATTTTTAAAAAATATGCTTAACCACTCCAAGGTCTTTATGCATTTTATCTCATTTGAGACATTTATTTCTGCTTCTGTTTTGTTTTGTCTGCTGTGTTCTGCTCTGAACTGGGGGCATGCGTATGCTAGCCCTGTGTGTTTTAACACTGAGTGAACTACAGCCACAGCCTTGGTGGATTCTTTTTTTAAGCCTTTTTGATTTAGATTAACAAAACTATCTCATTAGTTATTTTTGGTAACAACTTCCTAAATATATTCTTTCATCTAGGTTTCCAACTGCACAATGCATTTTTGTTAGCTATAGTCCTTTTTTTTTTTTTTTTTTTTTGGCTTTTGAGACAGGGTCTCCCTGCAGCCCAGCTGGTCTGGAACTCTCTCTGTAGACCAGGCTGGCCTTGAACTCACAAAGATCCGCCTGCCTCTGCCTCCCCAGTGCTAGGATTAAAGGTGTGCGCCACCACCCCCGGCAGCTATAGTCTTCTTACTGATAACATACCAGAACTTCTTACTCCTCTCTGCCTGTAATTTAGCATCATTGATCAATTTCTGTCTCTCCTTTCCTCAGCCTCATCCTCCTCAGCCTCTGGAACCACCATCCCAACTTCTATGGTATCAAGGTTTTAGATCTACTGTGAATGAGAGCATGCGCATGCATCTTGTGCCTGGCTTTTTCCACTTAGCGTGATGATTTCTAGTCCTGCCCACATTACTGCAAACAGAAGATTCCATTCTTTTTATGGCTGAATACAATGCTACAGTGTGCACCCCACATTTTCTTTATCAGTTTCTCCATTGAGAGACTAGGAGGTTGCTTTATTTATTTTTGTTTTTTGTTTGTTGTTTGTTTTTGACACAATGTCTTACCATGAAGTCCTGATTGATCTGGAACTCACTATGTAGACCAGACTGGCCTCAAATTCACAGAGATCCACCTGCCTCTGCCTCCTGAGTGCTGGGATTAAATGTGTGTGCCACTGCACTTGGCTTATTTTTGTTTTGAGTTATGTTTCCGGGGGGCGGAGGGTTTCACATG
Source organism: Rhizomys pruinosus (assembly GCA_009823505.1). NCBI lineage: Eukaryota > Metazoa > Chordata > Mammalia > Rodentia > Spalacidae > Rhizomys > Rhizomys pruinosus. The sequence continues at coordinate 2,244,854 of VZQC01009175.1, read as the reverse complement.
AGTGCAGGTGCCTGTGGAAACCAAAAGACGGTTTCAGATCCCCTAGAGCTGGAGCTATAGGCAGTCTTGAGCTGGTTAATGTGGGTCCTGGAAACGAAACTTGGGTCTTCTATAAAAGCAGTATGCGTTCTTTTTTTTTTGTTTTTTTTTTTTGTTTTTTTGTTTGAGACAGGGTCTCTCTTTAGTCTCAGCTGGCCTGGAACTCTCTATGTAGACAAGGCTGGCCTTGAACTCAGAGACTGCCTGCCTCTGTCTCCCAAGTGCTAGGATATTTTTTTTTTTTCCAAGTGCTAGGATTAAAGGTATGCACCACTATGCCTGGTGAAGAGCAATATGTGTTCTTAACAGCTGAGTCATCTCTCCAGCTCCCAGCTGTCTGTTTAATGAACTGATTTCATAGACCCAGGATTGCTGCATCACATGGTGGTTCTATTTTTAATCTCTTGAATACTGTCCACACTTTGTTCCGTGGTGGCTATGCTAATTTTCATTCTCAGCAACATTTCAATGGTTTCCTTTCCTCCCCATCTACATCAGCACTTGTTATCTTGAGACTTTTTGATAACAGCCATTCTTTCCTGCCTGGGGTAATATTGTGGCTTATATTTGCATTTCACTGATACTTCAGCTCTTACCTTTCCTGTTTACAGTTGAGAAAACTGTGGCACAGAGACTTAACTACAGCAATGCAAACAATAGATAAAGTTCAAACCACAGTCTAGATCCAGAGGCCAAGGTGGTAATCTGACATCTGGGGGACGCAGGCATTCACAAGGATCTATGCAATAATACACCCGTCCTCCTTTTCTGAGCTGTATCCTTTTAAACAGAAAGCAGCACACATCCTTTTCTTCTTTAACTCCCATCTCATAATCTATCTAGTCTCCTAAACACCTGTGGGTTTTTCTGTGTGTTCGCTAGGAGGCAGCCCGGAGCCTCACATGTGTTGCATTGATTCTCTCTCTGAGTTTCCATGCCAGTCCTGTGCTTCTTTTATTCTTTTAGTTTGGTTGTGTGTTACCACTTTAAGAAGGACTACTTTTCTCTCCTATCGAATTTGTGTCTCTTTTTTGCCTTAATATACAAACATATTGTATAAATTCATTATGGAAAGTGTCTTAAGCAATACTGATCAAAGAAAAAAAATTGTCAGTATTAAGAAATGCAGTTTTGGGGCTGAGGGATGGCCTACGGTTAAGAGCGCCGACCGCTCTTCGAGAGGAAACCCCTGGGTGGGGTTTTTTTTTTTGTTTTTGTTTTGGGGGTATTTTGTTTTTGTGTTTTTTGTTGTTTTTGGTTTTGTGTTTGTTGTGGTTGTTGTTTATGTTTTTGTGTTTGTTGTTTGTTTTTTTGAATGGGGTTTGTGGTTTTTTGTTGTTGTGTTTGTTGTTTTGTTTCATGGTGGGGTTTGTGTGGTTTTGTGGGTTGTTGTTACACACAAACACCCCCACACAAAACACACCACCGCAAACCAAAGCCACAAAAACAACAACACAAAACAACACCAAAACAACACCACCCAAAACCACACACAAAACAAAAAACCAACAACAACCCCAACACCCAAAACCAACCAAAAGACCAAAAAACGAAACAAAACAACCAAAAAAAAAAAAAACCAACCAAAAACCAACCAACCCCAAAACAAACCACAACCCAAACAAAAAACACCACAAAACAAAAAACCAAAACACACCCAAACAACCCACCACAACCCAACCCACAACACCACCCCAACAACCAAACCACCACCCCCCGACAACCACCCAACAAAGAAAACCAAAAACCAAACACAACCAAAACAAAACCAAAACAAAAAAAAAACAACGGGGGGGGGGGGATCCCCAGCACCTCACATGGCGGCTAGAACCGCTGGGAACTCCAGTTCCCAGGAGAACTCAAGTTCCAGTGGAATATGAGACCCTCCCTTCTGACCTCCGCGGCATCGCAGACGACACGGGTGCGCAGACTGCACAGACATACATTCATACACATAAAAATAAATAAATAAATAAAAATTAAAAAAAAAAAAAAAGAAATGCAGTTTTGTGGGGGTTTTCAGTGCAAATATTTCAGTCAATTGTTCTTTTTTATAAGCCATTTCTTCTTACAGTGATTTTTTTCTTTTTTGGTTTTCTGAAACAGGCTCTCCCTGTGGCCCCAACTGGTCTGGAATTATCTACATAGACCAGGCTGGCCTCACTCTTACAGAGATCTGCCTGTCTCTGCCTCCTGAGTGCTGGGATTAAAGGTATGTGCCCCAGTCCTCACAGTGCTTTTTTTTATAACATACCTCAAACTTCTTCAATGAACTCTTTATTTCTTTTGGGAATCCAAAGTGAGGAAGTATATTTGTCCACTAGTCTGCTGAAGATAAAATTAATGACAATGTAAGTATGTATTATTTCAAAGATCAAAGACATTCATTAATCTACTTTCTATTTCCAATATCCATCTAAAAGATACTTGAATACAAAGCTGAGTTAGGTAGACTGTGGCCCAGGTCCTTCAGAAAGCAGTGCATGCCAGCAGCATCCACATTTGGATATTTTCCTTACATACACAGATATGTTGGGCACCTTGGCAGGAGGAGACACACTGGGGGATCTGAAAAGGGGCCAAGCTTCTGTGCCTATTTCTACAGTTGTTCACAGAAATGCAAAGCATTCAGACAATTGTATATCACAGTGTGTGTATTTAGTGAGTAATTCTGTCCACGTGCAATAGCTGAAAATTCTTTGTCAATTTTTTCACTTAAGCACATATTATTCATGTTTTAATAATATTATAAAAAGAGGAATTAGCATAATGTAACAAAAACATTGCATGAGGGCTGGAGAGATGGTTCCATAGTCAAGAGCACTTACTACTCTTACAGAAGAGATATATGACTAGAAAGTAGAAATGAAACTGTCTAGGGAACAGGACAAACAAGAGGGGCAAAGAGTAAAAAAAGGAAGGAGGGGCATACTCAACGTACAATACACACTTCCACCAGGTGTGGTGGCACATGCCTTTAATCCCAGCACTCAGGAAGCTGAGGCAGGCAGATCTCTGTAAATCCAAGGCCAGCCTGGTCTACTCTACATGGAGAGTTCCAGGGCAGCTGGGACTAAAAGGAGACCTCGTCTCAAAGAAGATATATATATGTGTATATATATATATTTTTTTTTCCCATGGAATTTTTTTTGTCTCTTTGACATCCTTTCCTGCCTTGGACACGAGTTGAATACACATGGGTAATAATTACAGCTACATTAAAATGTACTCAGCACTCTTAGTACTGTAAAATCAGTTACATAACTAAACATCTATCAAAGAAGAAAGAAAAGCAAGGCACACACAGTAATTTCCTCCACTTTTATGATGGAAGGTAAATAAATTAACATAAAGTCCAAGAGTGTTATTTCAAGAATAATATTTATTGCTATTATTATTCATTTAGAAAAGGGAAATATAAGTGAGGCAAATTCCTTTTATTTCATATTGAGTAAAACATGTCCAGAAATTGAGGTAAATTGTCACCATATATCATTGTATCATAACCACAAGAGTAAAAACACACTGCTTAGAGTAGATATTTGAGGAAATGAAACAGTTGGGGGGATGAGAAAATGGATTATTAGTGTTTACTTCCTGCCTTTCAATTAAAGCAAAACTTGCGTTAAAAAAGAAATGTGTTATATCTTTTTTATTTTTTAATTTTTTTTGTTATATCTTTTTTAAAAGTGATATCTTCAGAAATCTGAAGAGGGGGAGGGAAAGAAAAGGCAAAACCTACCCAAAGAATCTCAGATCTACTTCTTGGTGTGCCATCCTGGGATGAGAGTAGTTTTAGAGTCAAATAGCTTTGTAAGGCTTTAAGTCATTTTATCTGAATTATACTGTAAACTATAATGGCACATAACCATCACACTTAGGGGTTTTGAGTTTTCAATTGTTTTGAGACAGGCTGTCCCTTCTGTTGCTCAGCTGGGCCTCAAACCTTCAAACTGTGACACTCTTCAGGGCTCAAGCTCCCAAGTGCTGGGATTAAGTTGTGTGTTACCATACCTGGCTTATCGTGTGTATGTGGTGTGTGCATATGTGGGCACGTGCGTGTTTTCTGAGTATGTGCAAACATGTTTATGTGTGTCTATTTGTGGAAACCAGAACTTGACACTTTTTTATTCTATCTCCTCTTTATTTTACTTTGTTTTGTTTTGTTTGTTTTTGAGACAGGGTCTCCCTGTAGTCCCAGTTGGTCTGCATCTTGCTATGTAGACCAGGCTGGCCTCCAACTCACAGAGATCCACTTGCTTCTGCCTACTGAGTGCTGGGATTAAAGGTCTTGTGCCACCATGCCTGGTCTTTCATTCTATTTATTGAGAGAGCTTCTCTCACTAAACTGAGGACTTGCTGTTTCATCTAGAATGGCTGCCCAGCAAGGTTCAGGGAGGGACCTGGCTCTGTCTCCTCCCCCAGCATGGGGCTGGGGCTACCCACAGATAGTGTTGAGGATCCAAATTCAGGTCCTCATGCTATGCACAAGCCTTCACCCATGGAACCATCTTCCCAGACTCTGGTTTATCATTTTTAACCCGAAAAAAGTAAGTACTGGACCTACGTCTTCTCTTTTTTATCATTATTGGTCATGTTACAGTGTCCTTCTTCAAGAGATAGTGTACAAGAAACATAAAGGTCAAGTTGAAGTTTGGAAGCAGAAGTACTGAGAGCTCACCATGCAGAAAATGAATCAAAAGCAGTATCTGGTGCCCCAAGTGACAGGGTTTCTAAAGTAGTATTGCCATTAGTGTGATTTTCACATCTCGCTGGGCCATCACAAATAGATTTATTAAACACTTCCCAGTAAACTTTATACATTAAATGACTCTTTACATTGTATTTTGTGATAGATTATGAAGAATTATAAGTTACAAAGCTGATTATAAATAATGCAGTTCTAGCTGGGCGTGGTGGCACACGACTTTAATCCTAGCACTCGGGAGGCTGAGGCAGAGGGATCTTTGTGAGTTCAAGGCCAGCCTGGTCTACAGAACAAGTTCCAGGACAGCTGGGTTACAGGGAGACCCTGTCTCAAAAAAGACTAAATAAATAAATAAATAAATAAATAAATAAATAAATAAATAAATCAGTTCTTCAAAAGAATAATTGATACATTTACTTTTCCAAATGAAAGATAATTTTTAAAATGTTGATTTACTATTTTTTTAATATGGATGAATGTATACCATACGCATGTAGTTCCAGTACAGGTCAGAAGAGGGTATCGCATCTCTTGGAACTGGAGTTACAGATGGTTGTTAGCAACCATATGGGAGCTAGGACCTGAATATCCATCCTCTGAAAGACCAGCCAAGTGCTCTTAACTGCTGAGCCATTTCTTAAGCCTTACATTTTCAAAATAATACTTGTATTAATTCTTTGAGAATTCCATATCTTCATCATATTTACACTGCTTTCCCATCTCCTCTCAAATCTACCCATTTCCTGAGCCCTAAACTTTATGCCTTTTCTTTTTAAGCTCATAGAATCCAATTTATGGGATGTGGGTCCATTCCCTGGAGCCTGGCAGTCAAACTACCAGGGGCAAACTCTTAGAGAAAATGTACCCTTCTTCTCCAGTTGCTGTCAATTTGCCAATAGTTCCTCATCTAGGGATGAGATTTTATGACCATCTCTCGCTTATTTTCAATTTTTTTCTACATTTTATAGTGTGTGTGCATGTACATGCATGATACATGTGTGGAGGTCAAAAGACAACTTTATATGGTTGGAAGGGATCAAACTCGGGTTAAAAGGCTTGGTAGCAAACACCTATACCCACAGAGCCATCTGCTGGCTCCAGTGTTGTATTTTTGATGAATTAAAGAACTCTAATGTATCAATTAATATTGGATGGAGCACTTTCTGAGAATAAGAGCTGTAACTATACCCCTACCAAAAAAAAAACCTGCAAATGACAGGCAATCCTAATTGAGTCCTTTAAATATTGTCATGAGTATAAAGTATTTATATCGGGGCTGGAGAGATGGCCTAGTGGTTAAGAGCGCCAACTGCTCTTGCACAGGACCTGGGTTCGATATATGTATATCAAAACATATATACCACATTACTATTAGTCATGGCAAAAATCATATGGTCACCTCAATATATATAGAAAAAGGTTTTGGGGGACTGGAGAGATGGCCTAGCAGTTAAGAGTGCTGACTGCTCTTGCAGAGGACCCGGGTTCGATCCCCAGCACCCATATGGCGGCTGAGAACTGTCTTTAACTCCAGTTCCAGGGGAATCCGACACCCTCTTCTGACCTCTGCGGCATTGCACAACATGGGTGCACAGACCTGCATGCAGACAGTACATTCATACACATACACGTAGAGAAAAATAAATTAATTAATTAAAAAAGAAAAAGGTTTTGATAAAATCTAATATTTCTTCACAATAAAATTCCTGGCCGGGCGTGGTGGCGCACGCCTTTAATCCTAGCACTTGGGAGGCAGAGGCAGGTGGATCTTTGTGAGTTCGAGGCCAGCCTGGTCTACAGAGTGAGTTCCAGGACAGCTGGGGCTACAGGGAGACCCTGTCTCAAAAAGGCAAAAAAAAATAAAAATAAAAAAAAATAATAAAATTCCTGAGAAATGAGTAGTTGGAAGACTTTAACAACATAATAGAGACTATTTCCAAAAAACTATAGCTAATACAGGCAAACCCAAAGCATTTCCTCTAAAGGCAGGAGCGGGGAAGTGTGACCATTTTCTCCACCATTGTACAATATGTCCCTTGAAGTCTCAGCTAGAGAAATAAGACAAAAAAAGTAAAAGGGATACAAATAGGAAAGGAGGAAGGCAAATTATTATTATTTATAAACTATGTGATTCTATACTTAAGAGACCCGAAAGATTATGCCAGAAAAATCTCAGCTCTAAGCCCTTTTGGCAAAGTATCAGGATACCAAATTAACATACAAAAATCAGGAGTTCTGTATACCAATAACAAACTTGATGAGGAAAAAAATCAGAAATAAATACCTGACACTCAACAGCTTAAAAATATATATCTAGTGGTAAACCTAAATGAAGAGATTACAGACCTTTACAGTGAAAATTTTAAGACACTGGAGAAAGAAACTGGAGAAGGCACTAGAAGATGTAAACTTGTACCACGCTTATGAATTGACAGCATTTAAAAAATTTTTTAAATTTATTATTTTTTTATATGTATGAGTGTACTGTCTGCATGTAGGTTAGTGCACCCGTGTCGGGCAATAATGCGGAGGTCAGAAGAGGGCATCAGATTCCCCTGGAACTGGAATTAAAGACAGTTCTTAGCCACCATGTGGGCACTGGGAATCGAACCTGGGTCCTCTGCAAGAGCAGTTGGGACTCTTAAACGCTGAGCCATCTCTCCAGCGCCATGAATTGACAGTATTAATACTGTGAAAATGGCTGTCGTGTAGGACTGTCTTCTTCAGACAGACAGAAGCCATCTTCTTGAGCTCAGCCTCACCTGCTTGCCTAAAATCATTACAGCTGGGCTTCCTGACTGTTCACATCCCTGCATGGAAGAGAGGGACAAGGAGAGTCCAGCCATATCTCCCAACAGATGACTAACAATTCAGCTCAAATTAGACATGGCTTGTGGGAGCAGCAAGTGTATATAGGCTAGGGAAGACTAGGAGAGGATTTCTCTCCATTTTGTGTGGCTATGGAGAAGCCAGCACTCATGCTTAAATAAAGATTTTACAGTGTAGCCCTCAGGGGTGGGGGTGGGGTGGGGGTGGGGGTGGGGTAGCATAACACTCCTGTAAGCAAACCCTTACCCATCGCCTTGTAGGCCATTACAATAACCTCACTGGTTTCCAGAATGCAGTTTGGTGAAATTGTGCCTCAGTTTGTGTTTGGGACTATGGAAGGAGGAGTTATATGCTGTTTNGGGGGGGGGGGGGGGGGGGGGGGTGGGGGTGGGGTAGCATAACACTCCTGTAAGCAAACCCTTACCCATCGCCTTGTAGGCCATTACAATAACCTCACTGGTTTCCAGAATGCAGTTTGGTGAAATTGTGCCTCAGTTTGTGTTTGGGACTATGGAAGGAGGAGTTATATGCTGTTTACATTTCCCCCAGGGAATTTTACCAAAAATAGCTATATTATTAAAAGTGCTCTTCAGGGGCTAGTGAGCTGGTTCTGTGATTATGAGCCCTTGCTACTCTTCCAGAGGACCTCAGTTTGGTTCCCAGCACCCATACCCATATCTGGGGGCTTAGAATTGCCTATAACTCCACCTGCAGGGGATCTGACACCCTCTTTGGCCTCTTAGCAACACACACATTGCATTCACTCCCACAGACACATGAAAATAAAAATAAATGAACAATTATTTTTAAGTGATCTTTGTATTCAATGAAATCCCCATTAAAATTCCAATGCTATTCTTTACAGAGATAGAAACAAAAATCCTGAAATTCACATGGAAGCACAAAAGACCCCAAGAAGCCTGTGCAATCCTGAGCAAAACAGAACAGTGCTAGAGGTATCACCACACTTGATTTCAAGTTGTACTACAGAGCCATAGTAACAAAAAGCATGGTTCTAGCACAGTTACAGACATGTAGGTCAATGGAAAAGAACAGAAGATGCAGCAATCACTCCACGTAGATAGAGTTACATAATTATTGACAAAGATGCCAAAAAACAGGCAAAGGAAAAGAGACAGCTCTTAGACACCTGTTGTTAGAAAACTGGATGTCAACGCAGAGAAAAATGAAACTAGATCCATATCTCTCACCTAGACAGAAATGAACTCAAAATGAATCAAAGACCTTAATGTAAGATCTGAAACTCTGAAAATTGTTAAGATATACGTATAGCCAACTTTCTGAAAAGTGCTGTGAGAGCTCATGAAATAATAGGAATTGACAAATGGGAGTGCATAAAATTAAAAGAATGTATAGGAAAAGAAACAGTTACTAGAGTGAAGAGACAGCCTAAAGAATGACAGAGAATCTGTGTTAGTCATGTGACTGGTAGAGGATTCATGTTCAGGACTCAGAAAACTAAATACCAGGAAATCAAATGAGCCCATCAATAACTGGACTAATGAAATGAATAGAAAATTATCAAAACATAAATCACAATAACCAATAAACATGTAAAAATGTTCAACATTCCTTGTCCTTAGGAAAATGCAAATTAAAACAGTGAGAGTCCAACTTACTCTAGTCAGAATGGCTATGCTAAAGAAAACAACAACAAATGCCACTTAGGATATGGGAGAAGGGACCCTTATACATGGCTGGTAGCATGGAAATTAATCCAGCCACCAGAAATCTGCATGGAGGTTTCTAAAACACCGAAACTGTCCATATGACCCAGACTGTTCAATTTTTGACTACTTTAAATCATGAAATTACAAACATTTAAAAAGAAATATTTATGATGATTTTATTCTGTAATCTAAAATTATTTTCAGATCAAAATTTACTGTAATAAAATTCAAAATATTGAATGTTCTAAATTCTACTACACATATCATGATTCTTACATTGTCTCCTGCACTGGGCATACTTTGCTAGGCATCAGATTTTTAAAGAAAATAAATGAGGGCAATTATATGCTGAAACAGATGTGCGTTTTTCACATTCTAGTAATGATATTCATTTTTCTTTTTAGGGAGAAGGATCATTTTTTTTTCTAAGTGTTTTTCATTTTTTTTAACATTTTCCCCATGTGTAGCTTTAATTTAGCTTTCAATGTATGTTCCTTAAATCTAACTGAGTCACAATTATAAGGAATTTCCCACGTGTCCAACTTATAATTTCAGCATTCCAATAAAAGTTTAAGGTATCTAACCCAATATAAGTTGTATCTATTCCCATATTGAATATTAAACTGGTGTTTCAAAAATTATGAGAAAAAATAAAAACTATCTTTTCTATTACTTTTGTTCTTATTTATTTGCTTTTGTTATTTATTTATTTATTTATTTATTTATTTATTTATTTATTTATTCATTGAGTTGTTTAGACTACATGTCTGTAGCTCAAGCTGACATGGAACTTGCCTCAATCCTTCTGTGTGTGAGATTATAGCCATGTGCCCATCTCTTTTCTTATTTTGAATATTAAAAATAGTTATCTTACATATGAAATTTTGGGGGGGTCTTTTTGAGACAGGGTGATTGAAAAAGTCACTTTAGTCATTTTCGAAAACAAGAACTGAATATTTGAATTCATTTGGACTATATTTCAAATAATTGACAAATATTTATTGGAAACTCAAAATTCCTATTATTTAGGTGCTAATTGCCTTTCTAAATGCAATTCTTAGTTTTCTTGGCTGACAACAGGCGTTTCAAAGGGACAGAAACACGGTCCTCTCTGTCTTCAGACACTTTATGTTCTCTGCCTTGGTGTGCTCTAGCCTCAAATTTTCCAGGTGGCTGAAGCACACTCTTACATCCCACCGTGTGGCCACCTTTGGACGATAGAGCTCTAACGTGGGAGATCCTGGGTTTGAGTCCCAGCACTACAAACATGAACCAAAAGAGTAGATGCACGCCTTTAATCCTAGCACTTGGGAGGCAGAGGCAGGCGGATCTTTGTGAGTTCAAGGCCAGCCTGGTCTACAGAGTGAATTCCAGGACCGCTGGGGCTACAGGGAGACCCTGTCTCAAAAGACCAAAAAAAAAAAAAAAAAAAAAAAAGAGTAGAAAGTAAGGAGTGTGTGCTTCTTTTGCTCATAATTAGCAAGTTTATCTCTTACAATATCTAATTCTGTGATTTCAAATAAATTATTACAATGTGGTCTATTGAATTGAATTGGACGATTATGGAATACTTTGTAAGTACTCTGAGTTCTACATTAGAATTCTTCTGAATGCCACAACCAAATGTCTGAAATTGACAAGCCCCAGGTTATTAGCATGTTGAGATAATTACAAACTTAGTTTTATTGATCCAGATTCCCTACCACAAAGTACAAAGCATACATGAGGGAGGTGAGCTGAAGATGAGAAATGCAAAGAATGGACAGTGAAAGACTGGACAGTGATGGGTGCCACCAGTGGCTCTAACAGCCCACAGAACAGCAGCAGCAGCAGCAGAGGCAGCAGCAAACAACAGGCCATTGGGAGAACCAGGAGAACGCAAAACCTTGGGCTTGTCTCCAGTGACAAGGACCTCTCAAGGTGTCCAGAAGGCCTCTAAGCCTCCTCTCCACGGATTGCTGACCACAGCAAGAATAACCTGAGATGGGCGCATGTGGATGCCACATGGACTTCATACAACCAGACAAGCATCATCCTCATGGCTATTGTGCCACTAAATGAGAGAACACTGCACTCTCCCTGCAGCATGGGTGGGGGAGGGACGAGCTATTGACAGGTGATGGCTACTGGGGAAGAACAGTCACTCTCCTTTGGGGTTGTGACTGCTGATAGGCTGCTCGCTCCCAGTGGATGTGGGAGTTGGAAGGAGGGAGTGATAGATGGATGTGATTGACACGCATTGTATTAGTATATGTAACTTTCGAAGAATAGAAATATTATTTTAAACATTCTCTTGATAGCATCATCCTAACCTAAATCTAGCACAACTTCATCCCATTCAAAAAAAAAAGGAAAAACTTTCCCTTGGCCATGCTACAGAAAGACACATTTAGAAATGTCCTGTCAGCCCGTGAGCCAGAGAAGTGGACTAGCTCAATTTTAAAGGCCACTTTAAGTAACTTGCAATTATTTTATTATTTTATTTAAACTTCACATTTTATTTTATGTGTATGAGTGTTTTGTCTGCATGCATTGAAATGCACCCATGCTGAACAATGCCCTAGAAGGCCAGAAGAGGGTGTGGGGCCTGTGAGACTAGAGCTACTGTTGTCATCCTCCGTGTAGGTGCAGCCGGTGCTGTCTCTCCACACCTCAATTAACTTATTTCTTAATCTATGAACAATATTTCTATTTAAGTTCCTTTGATAGTCTGAGAAAATAGAAGCAAAATATATAATAAAATGGATAATGTATTCACTTTGTTAATTCAGTTAACTACCAAAAAGTATTGGAGATAAACCATTGTATCAAGAAAAGCAATGGGATTCATAAGTTTCTTCCTGGAACACATAAAAGAGAAAGCGAATAATGTGGTAGAAACACTAAAGGTAAACGATCATCTATTAGACATAATGTGATGAACTGGCCCTGAACTAACAGCACTCATATTCCATCCAAGCTTACTCCCAACCATGGTGTGACCTTGAGCAAGGTCATGAACAGCTCCGCTCATTTATATAAGGGGAATAGTGCTGCCCACCTTACAGGACTGCTCTAAAGATCCAGTTAGGTAACGGTTGTAAGAACAATGAGCTTCAAGCCTCATCTGTATTTTTTTTCATATTCCCTGATTGTTGGCTAGAGCACGTCATGATTCAAAGGATCACACTGGGTATTCCTTCCTTCCTTGAAGCCGAAGTCACTTGCTGAGCTTCTGCCCATCCCATTCTGTAATATAAGCCCATGTTCTTGTTGAAATGCAGTCCTTTGTAGCTGACAGCCTCTCTTTCTTACCTATATATATTCTCCAATGCTAGATCTCAGACTCTGGCACTGTCACAAGAAAAACATATTCTGCGTGTGCATTGCATCAGCATAGCTACCACCCCCTCCATATGGCCTCAAATGGGGAGAGCTTACATAATAGCAAAGTGGTTGCATAGCAACCATATTATCAAATATCTTCAACCCACTTCTTCTATCTTAAAGCTCCAAACACCTTGAGGAATATTTTCAGCTCACAGCAGTTTTTAACCAGAGAGAAGCTGAAATTCCAGGTTGCTGATTCAGATATTTCTTTTATTTACCTCTATCTTTATATTCACTGCACTTGTGTGAATAAACAAGTGATTACAAACGAGGCAGCAATTAGCATCTACACAGACCATATGCCAAGGGAGAGCTGCTGTTACAGTCATCCAACGTTATCTAGGTTATCACTGACAAATAGCTTCCCTCAGAACATAGGAAATCAACAGCCACCTGCTCTTTCTTGCCTGGTGGAATGAAAACCCTCTTTACAGTCTACTGGCTCAGCTAAACTGTGAATTCAAGGTGAACCAGACACTCAGTCTCACTTTGAAGGAAAATATCCTCAGTCACAGGAATCTCATGACAAAAGAAAGGAAAAGGAGCTTTGGAAATCCTGTAATTCAAGACCGGAAATACACAGGACAGAACTTCAGGTCCAGGGATTGGCCCAAAGTTAGAAAACAGTTATTTGTTTGCAAAGATAGGATGGGGTGAAGAGAGAGCAGTTTCCTGCTCAAACAAAGGTCCCTCCAGGGAACAACACAGCATTCTGCTCCAAGTTCACAAGGCGAGTGTAGGCAGTGGTGTGCAACCTAGCTTTCTAGTTGTAAGCTGTGAACTTTACCTTTAGGGATGTCAGCCTTGCTAGAGAAGTTAGCTTCATTAGGGATGTTGGGTTCCTCCTACAAAGCCATTTTGAGGGGTATTGTAATACAGTGGGCATAATATTTGTGAAATTTCACCTTGCACAATCATGCATATTACCAATGATTCATATTAGCAATTAGTATTCAGTGATCTAGAAAACCAAACTCTAAGTCTCAAGATAATTTATCTCTATCTTCAAAAAAAAAGCATCCCACATTCACTGTAACTATAAAGTCAAATAAACTTTGGAAAGAGTATCCTAAATTATCAACAAATTCAGCTCAGAAAGAACAGTAATCACAGATAACAGAGAGTTAAGAAACGAAGGTTTTATTTTCACCTAAAACTCTTATTTGAGTCCTTAAACCAGATTCTAACTCTTCTACAAAAGTAGTTGGGACAGAAATGACACAGAATAAAGGAATGGGCCTGACTGGAGCCTCGGGTTAGGGTGGCGAGTAAGCCTTTAAGGAAAGCTTCCAAGGTCAATTCCCAATGCTTCCTGCTTCTTCTCTCGGACATCAGCAACCAACTGGATGTGACTATTAAGGAGGTCTATGGAGGCTATTTTGGTGAGCCTTGTAATTGTAGCCACAGCACAGCAGGTGTGGGGAAATAAAAATTGTGTCTAAGCACTGAGGGCTTATAATTCTGTTTTAAATACCTCTCTTTCTCCCATGACCCCAAATTTCCAAAACTCACCCTGTTCCAGGCGATTCTTCTCTAACCTTACTGAATAATATATATATATATATATATATATAGCAAGCTCACAGAGATTCTTCTTTCTCGCTTCTGCCCCAGACGCTGGCCAGTGAGGGGGTGCACTCATCCAATTCCCCCAAACCAACAAAACAAACGTGAACATTCATCTTCAATTGTAACTTTTTAAAAAAACCTCTTTGATATCATTAACATCTTAAACAAGCCTGAGTGTCATTCACCATGTATGTAAAAATAAGCATTTCTAGCCCTGGCTGATTGAAGAAGCTCTTAGACACAGATCTGAGTCCCAAGGGCACCTATTGGATCATCCCAGGGACACTTGAGGTTTCCAGGTTTTTTATGTTCCACATCAAAAGATTAAACCATGGATACATGCTTAGAAATAGAAACAGAAATAGTTTATCAAGAGAGGGAAAAAGAATGGGCTAGCAAGCTGGGAAAAGCACCGGCTCAAAAGTTCTGGGCCAAGGGCTGGTTTCGGTGGTACATGCCTTTAATCCCAGCACTCGGGAGGCAGAGGCAGGCAGATCTCTATGAGTTCAAGGCCAGCCTGTCTACACAGTGTGTTCCAGGCCAGCTGGGGCTACAGGGAGACTCTGTCTTGAATAGACAAAAGAAGTTCTGGGCCAAGAGCCTCAAAGCCCCTTGAAGACCCCCGACATGGCACCTGTCTCTCCACATGCCTGTTTCATGGACAACTTGCTCCAGTTGTTTCATGAAACAAAACATCTGCATTGTAGAAGAAAATGAAAGTAATGAAGACCAGAGAGAGGGCTATGCAGCCTCGAAGCTGGTTAGGTCATGCTCTCTTCATTTTGACTTTTTCTCTGCTCTGTGTGTGTGTGTGTGTGTGTGTGTGTGTGTGTGTGTGTGTGTGTGTGTGTGTATCTATGACGTTAAAGAAGACTCGAAACAAATTTAATCAGCCTCTGACACCACTCCCTCCACCACTGGCTACTGACTCAGGACGTATTCTATACTCAGTTGCTCTGTAGAAAAGCTGCTGCCGTTAGGTTCAGCTTTAAGTGTGAGGTAAGCAATCCTTTCGTGACAAGGTCCTGAGTTTTTGTGAATTTGGTAAAGAATGTGGTTGGTGGAATTGGGTGAGTCGGCTGGGAATTAGGGAATATCCATCCACAAATGAAGGGAAAAAAGGTCAGTAAGGAGCAATTCAGACACAGAACTGCCAGGAATAGGAGAATCATTGAGAATCATTTAACTTTTTTTTTTTTAATGTTGGGTTTTTAGTAAGGTCAGAGAAGGATGAGTTAAGAATCACCTGTAACAGCACAGGTGAACTTTGGAAATTTTTGCTAAGTGGAATAAGCCGGCAGGTGTATCTTTGTGGGTTCAAGGCAGCCCTGGTCTACAGAGTGAAGTTCCAGGACAGCTGGGGCTACAGGGAGACCCTGTCTCAAAAAGACCAAAAAAAATAAAAAAAAAAAAAAAAAAAAAAAAAAAGGGTGTGGTAGTGCATGCCCCCCTTTAGTCCCAGCACTGGGAGGCAGAGGCAGGTGGATCTCTGTGAGTTAGGCCAGTCCTGGTCTTACAGAGCAAGCTCCGAGCCAGCTGGGACTAAAGGGTAGACCTGTCCCTCAAAAAGACC
>VZQC01009175.1:2160314-2224200 GCA_009823505.1 Rhizomys pruinosus | reverse complement strand
TTTTTTTTGGTCTTTTGGAGACAGGGTCTCCCTGTAGTCCCAGCTGTCCTGGAACTCACTCTGTAGACCAGGCTGGCCTTGAACTTACAACGATCCGCCTGCCTCTGCCTCCCAAGTGCTAGGATTAAAGGCGTGCGCCACCACGCCCGGCTCACAGTCGACCTTTTTGACACACGCCATGCCTTCCATCAAAGAACAGGGCATAAAACAAAGTCACCATGACATTCATAGCAAACTTGGAATCAGGACTCCATTTCCAACTAATGAGAGCCAAATACTTCAGGATTTTGTGTCCAGATCCTTTGAACATTTCCTCTGGCCAGAAAGGCCACCCACTCTTTGCTGTCCAGTAATACATTTACATAGGCCTATACTTAGTTCTACTACAAGGCAGACGGCTAAGTACACAAAAAGTGCCCTGAGCTACACAGAAGAAAACTCCCAGTAAAGAAAAAAGTCTTGTGATTTTAATGATTAATTCGCAATCCCTCCCTCTTCTTCTGTCATCTAATTCCTTGGAAACTCAACTTGGGGATTCAGTGGGGCTTGTTTTAAGCTTTTAGAAATACCCTGGTCTGGGAAATGTAATTATCAATAAGCAAAACCAAGAAACCACAAACTATCAATTGTCTATTTTGATACCTAGAATACTTAATTGTAGCCATCTTAATAGACTGTGTACATTCTTAATATTTAAAGAGAATGTTTAATCTGGATTTTATTTTTTTAATCCTGTTTTACAAATTCTTATGCTATGGAGACTAGGGAAACTTGCTGATGAAGGGCAGAGGTCTTGGAAATACACATGTACCCAAACTTCCCAACGACCAAACAGAAACCCATGTGTTCCCTTTGCTCTGCTATCAAAATTGCCAATCAATTGTAATAAAACTGGATTTGAAATTTTTTTTAAAGTAAAAAAAAAAGAATAACAAGACTAGACTCTTCTGCAAGGATTTTAAAGATCTTGACATTTATTTCTTCCTGTTAACTGACTCCTGGTAACATAATAATGATTTCCTGCTCAGCTGCTGCCCTGCACAATAATGTTGCAATAAAATTATCTGTTTGTTAGTTAAGAAACAGTTTCCTGACCAGAGTGCCAAATACGGCTGATGGTTTACCTACTATTTATTATTGCTTTGTTCCCCAAATTTCAGTACTTATGTGCAATTTAATAAAGACTCCCTTTAAATCTAGAGTTCTCCCCACATAATCTAGATTTATGAACTTCCTGGTGAAACTTTTGGAAAAGCCATGTTTCTCCCAATAAACTGTATCTTTTCCTTTTATTATGTTCTCTTCTTCCCAAATAAGACAGTCACATGACACACAGCAGTGGAGAGCCATGTTATATAACCAAGATGATAAGCTCCACACACTAGGAAAATGGCAGAAGAGAAAGATGGGTGAGTGGCTTAGAAAATGTCCCAGCTGGGGCTAGAGGGATGGCCTAGTGGTTAAGAGTGCCGACCGCTCTTGCTGAAGACCCGGGTTCGATCCCCAGCACCCACATGGCAGCTGAGAACCGTCTGTAACTCCAATTCCAGGAGAACTCCAGTTCCAGGGGAATCCAGGACTCTGACCTCCACGGCATTGCACGACATGGGTGCACAAACCTACATGCAGACAGTACATTCATACACATACAAAAATAAATAATAAAAAATTTATAAAAAAAAGAAAGAAAGAAAATGTCCCAGCTGTAGACTTCGTTGCTGTTTCCGTTGCTCTGAGACAGGGTCTCCCTATGTTGTCCAGGAAGGCCTTGAACTCCAGGTGCTCTTCCCTCAGCCTCCCAAGTGCTGAGATTACAGGTGTGGACCATGGCTCCCAGACTTCCTGTTACCTGGGGAAAGAGAGCTCATGTGTGGCTGAGCTACTGTTGTCTGTTGTGTTATGTTCAACAGTCTTAACTGATACAAGCTATTTGGGGGAAGAAGTCATTTTTTTCTTTCAAAATTCATCTATTACTATGATTTTATATATATATACATATATATACACACACACACACACACATATATATATATATATATATATATATGTCATGAAATACCAACCAGTACTTATTTATTATATTAAGGTATTAAAAAGCATAAAATATGGGGGCTGAAGAGACGGCTCAGTGGTTAAAAGCACCACCTCGAGTTCAAGGCCAGCCTGGTCTACAGAGCAAGTTCCAGGACAGCTGGGGCTACAGGGAGACCCTGTCTCAAAAAGACCAAAAAAAAAAAAAAGCATCACCTCGTAAAGAGGACACCTGTTTGGTTCCCAGCAGCCCCTCTTCTGAACTCTGTGGCATTGCATGACATGGGTGCACTTATATTGATACAGGAGATACACTCATACACATAAAATAAAAATAAAAATAATTTTTAAGTATAAAGTACTTTTTTTTTAATTTTATTTATTTCTGTATGTGCATGAATGCACTGTCTGCATGCAAGTCTGCGCACCCGTGTCGTGCAATGCTGCGGAGGTCAGAAGAGGGCCTCGGACTCCCCTGGAACTGGAGTTCTCCTGGAATTGGAGTCCCAGACGGTTCTCAGCCACCATGTGGGCACTGGGGATGGAACCTGGGTCCTCTGCAAGAGCGATCGGGGCTCTTAACGCTAGGCCATCTCTCCAGCCCCAAGTATAAAGTACTTTTAAGGGTTGGTATGTCCAAGAGATTAATGACATTTTTTTTGAGACAGGGTCTTCCTGTAGTCCCAGCTGGTCTGGAACCCACTTTGTAGACCAGGTTGGCCTTGAACTCACAGAGATCCACCTGCCTCTATCTCCCGAGTGCTGGGACTAAAGGCATGCACCACCACGCCCAGCTTTTTGGTGTTTTTGAGACAAAGTCTCCCTGTAGCTCTGGCTGTCCTGGAACTCGCTAAGCAGGCTAGGCTGGTCTTGAACTCACAGAGATCCACTTAGGATTAAAGGCATTTGCCACCACTCCCAGCCCAATGACATTCTTATACTGTCAGTTCTCAGCCGGCACATTTCAAGATTAGCTTAAAGTTCTATCTATACCCCCCAAAGAAATAAGCTAGAAAATGAGGAAGTTATGTATGGGGTCTATGGGCATAAGTTCATATCCCAAGACAATGATTTTCAGGTTGTGATCCAATTCTGCCCAAATATTCTGGGATGTCAAGAAGGACTGGGAAATAGAAGAGGGAGTAAAGAAATGGCAAGGTTGCAAGAAAGAAATCATACTAAAATTATAATGAATTTTGATCAAGACATTTTTCTTTAAAATAAAATAATAGTAATAATGATGATGATAGTCAGGCATTGTGGTGTATGCCTTTAATCCCAGCACATGGGAAGCAGAGGTAGGTGGATCTCTGTGAGATCAAGGCCAACCTGGTTTACATAGTGAGTTTCAGGCAAGCTGGGGTTACAAGGAGACCCTCAAAAAGAAAATAATAATAATAATAATAATAATGAATAATAATAATATCCATGTTCTGTGCCCTACCTGGGATGTAGGAAGCTTTCTTTTGTACTGAACAGGCCCTGATAAGGGGAGGGGGACACAGCACCTGCCAGCAGCTGCTGTAGGGAGCTGGCCTCTCAGTGCAGAGACCAACCGGCTACTTCCCGTAACCTGGCCTGGGTGGTACTTCCAACTCAGGCCCTTAGCCTGGGACAATGAGACTCATTTCCCACTCTTGGCCATAACTTCCCACCTGCCCAGAGACTGCTGAACCCTGGACAGGAATTTCAGACTGATGGCTGTTGGCCTATCTTCAGCCTATGTCCACTCACAACACCAGCTATCCAGATTGGTGGTCTGCACTGGAACCTTTTTCCAACCCACTGGCCACCCGAACAAAATGCAGGCCTGCCTTGGCCTATATGCACACAATAATTTAAAAAAATGACTGCCAGGAATTCCATAATGATGTTAATGGGGAATTCAATTTATTACTTGCTACAGCCTGCTTTTATAAACCAAATGACATCAGTTCCCAGAGCCAATCACAGGCCCCCCAACTCCACGCCACTGCACACTGTTGTCCCACCCAGCATCATGGACCCAGGCCATGTTGTTTGCTCCTCCTTGGGGTGGGGTCAGAGAAATCCCCTGACTCCCAGCCATGCGGTGCCCTGAGGGGAGCTAGCTGAGAACTAGCCCTCAGTTCAAACTGGATCTTCCCACACTGGGAATGTACCTAGAATGCACAACATTATAATAAATTGTCACAGTAATATTATGCAATGGCTAATATTCATATCTGTATTGAAAAGTTGAGGGAGATCCAAAAGGTAGTGTGAGGTCACATCTTGTTAGTGCCTGTATTCACATCCAGCCTTATTTGCCTCACTGGGCTGATCATTTGCTAAATAAATTTCAAAGGAAGGCATGCTACTCCTGTTTAATCAGAAGATAATTTACAAATTATGAAATTATGAATGAAAAATGGGAAAAATATTTCCTTATCCAACAACAGGAAGAAATCGCATTGATAAATCACCTAAATTTTCGAATGAATATAACAGTTTAGACTGGCATTTCATTTAAAGTAGGGCCTTAGGTTATTACTATTGCTAAGAAATCTTTTCTCAGTCAAAACATAAAATATGAGAATGATTCCTTTCACGTAAATTATTTGCAGGTGGAATATGCATTGTCTTCACACACTGCTCATTAGTTTTGCATTTAGGAATGTCAGATATAAATGAACTTACTTCTCATGTGAAAGTTATGAACATTTTCAAAAAGTTTTGAAATTTTTTCCTATATACCAAATTTATGTGGGTTTATTGATAACATTATCAATTGCTCAACAAGTTGAAAATGGAAAGTGCCATCAGAACAACAAGAAATAACTTTTCCAACACTTGTAGTATAGTCGTTTTAGTGGACAAAATACCTTTTAAACTCTTCTCAATATGAAAGTCACAGTGCCAATGTAGATCACAGGTTAACATGGACATGTTCAGCTATGGCCTTGTGGAAAGATTTCCAGGAGCAGCTTGTGGTATGCCAAATACAAGTATGCATAGGACTGAATAAATTGCCTCCTGCAGTAAATCCCTGGTGTTGATACTCAAAGCAGCAAAACTTTGTTTCTGGAAATAGCATTTACTAACATAATGCAAGGTTACATAATCCTTATTGACTAAAGAAACATGAACTGTTTGAAAAAAAATGTTTTTGTTAGGTCTGGGCTTCCCAGAATTCCAAGGGACACACAGATTTCCACTTCCTCCAGAGACTGTGTGCTGGATAGCTTTAGTGTCAACTTGACACACCTGAGTTGAGGGAGCCTCAACTGGGGCATTGACTCCATTGGACTGGCCTGTGGCCACGTCTGTGGAGTATTGTCTTGATTGTTGAGCAATGTGGGAGGGCCCAGCCCACAATGAGTGGTGCCACCCTGGGCAGGTTGTTGTGTACTGTATAAGAGGTCAGGCTGGGCATGGGCCAGGGAAGCAAGCCAGTGAACAGCATTCCTCCATGGCCTGTGCTTCGGCTCCTGCCTCCAGGTTCCTCCCCTGAGTTCCTGCCTTGGGCTCCCTGAGTGATGAACTGTGACCCAGGAGATGTGAGCTGAATAAACCCTTTCCTCCCCAAGTTGGTGTTGGTCAGGTGTCTTTGTCCACAGCAAGGGAAGAATAAACTAGAACAGACTGTCGATCTTCTGACTCTTCCCTTTACCTGAGGCCCCGCCCCAAAAATGGCTATAAGTGGGTGGGCCCAGTCGCCACTTGTCCTGCTCCTTCTCCTGAGGCCCCGCCCCCATGGCTATAAACGGTGGCCCCCGTCGCCATTTATGACCCCTTCCCACTTACCTGCGGCCCCGCCCCATGGCTATAAATGGGTGGCCCCAGTCTCCATTTTCTGCTCCCTGCTCCTGCTCCTCGCGGCCCCGCCCCACCACATGGCTCTTATAAACTGGGTGCCCCTGTCTCCATCTTGCCCCTGCCCTGCTCCTGAGGCCCCGCACAAGACAGGCATAAAGGGCTGGGCCCAGTCGCCATTTGGCCCTCGGCTCCCTGCTCCTGAGCCCCGGCCTCCATCTATAAATGGGTGGCGCCAGTCGCCATCTGCCCCTTGCCCTGCCGTTGTCCTGTTCCACCCACGTGCCTTGCAGGCCGCCCGCTCTGGCTAGTTCCCACACGGCAAGTCAATCATTCTCCTGGAGTCGCCTAGCCCCATGTTGCATTTTTATCTGGGGTTCGCCCTTTCGACCTACAGTCTTCAGCATATCAACCTAATAGTCCTTCCGCATATGAATATATTATATATATATATATTATTATATCATATATAATATATATATATTAAATGGGATGAATCAGTGAAAACAAATCAATCTAATTAGAGAAGGAGAGTCTGTGAGGATTAAGGCTGTGTGGGAATGTGCATTTTCCTATAGAACCTATTAGGTCAGCTCAGTCTCTCCAGACCCCTAAGTCATTCCCTCCAGCATCCTATTTCACATTTCACACCAGTAAGATATTCTTCCCAAAATTTTTTAGGTCTTCTATTTTCTTGATTCACCTGGATTCTACATTGTCTCCCTTTAAGTTAACTAATGGATAATCTTTCCACATGGAAATATCCTTTCTGCTCCATACCATGTTAACTGAGACCCAAAACTCAGTCATTTTTTATTATACTCCCATAGAGTAAAAAAGAAATCAAATAAAGCCACACACACACACACACACACACACACATATATATATAATGATAAATTTGGGGAGAAGGAAGGAATGGACCATCTTAAATTGAAAAATAGACATTTCTGATGTTAAAACAGTCTAAGCTGCCCATGGCGACTCATTCGTCTGAGGTAGGAGGATCACTTGAGCTCACAAACAGCCTAGATTCTGTTTTAATTAAAAAAAATCTTTCTGCCATCAAACCCAGGGTTTGCAAAGCCACCTCACTACATGCTGAACCTACCTCGCAGCACCTCTTGGGCTTCTTATTTAGTTCCCCATTTATCTCACATCTCTCTGAATTCAGCAGAGATTTTCACTTTGCTTTTCTCTAAAGACCCTGAAAAATTACTAGAAAAAGCCTTTATCACTACAGTTTTAGCAGGAAGTAAAGCCACAAAGAAACAAGCATGAAGAGCAGGGAAGGAGGCAAGGGTGAGAAGGTCTAGGAAGGAGGCAAGGGTGAGAAGCAGTCACGGGTCAGTCATGAGGACAAGAAAGAGGTCCTTGTACTGTCAGCCTATGAAGTCACTGTCACCCCCCAAGGTCTTGTCCCCTACCAACCATCTATGGAAGGTATCTATCCATCGTCTCTTTACCTCATCACTAGGGAAACTCTACCAAGTTAGTATAGTCCAGGCTATCTCCAGAACAAACTGATTACTGTGTGGTACCTTACAGGGAGGAAAAAATTCTTTGTTTAGCTTCAAGATAATTTATCCTGGGGCTGGGGAGATGGCTCAACAGTAAAGAGCACTGGCTACTCTTGCAGAGGACCTGGGTTCAATTTCCAGCACCCACATGGTAGCTAAAAACAACCATCCTTAACTCCAATTCCAGGGGAATCCAATGCCCTCTTCTGACCTTCATGGGTCTTGCACGACAATGGTGTACTTAAATACAATACACTCATATGCATAAAATAAAAATAAAATATTTAAAAAGATAATTTATCATAAAATTTCAAGTTGTATGTAGATGTGGTTCTGGATTTCTTGATTTATCAGTATTTTTAGCTTTCACTGATGACTTCATTATTAAATTACTATAGCTATCTGACTTTTAAATATCAAATAAGACATGCTTCTAAACTCCAATGTTTTTCAAAAAGGCCTCACCTATTTTTAAAAAGCTTTTATTTTGCATTTTATGTTGTATAAGTGTTTTGCCTGCATGAATGTAAGTTGTACGACATACGCACACTACACACAGAGGCCAGAACAGAGCGTTGTATCCCCTGGAACTGGAGTTACAGATGGTTGTTAGCCATCATGTGGGTGCTGGGAATGGAATCCAAGTCCCCTGCAAGAGCAGTCAGTGCTCTTAACTACTGAGTCATCTCTCCAGCTCCAGAAAATACAATTTTAAGTAGGACAAAGTTCATGACATTGATCAAGCCAGAAACTCACATGTAGGAAGCATGCAATAAATGTCTTAAAGCATGGGTATAAGTGAGTAAATAAACGTTTATTATTATTTTAAATGATATGTACTTATATCTACATGTGGGTGTATACACATGAGCACAGATGTACTTAGAAACCAAGAGAGGGTGTTGGATCCCCATCTCTCTAGACCTAAATAGATAAATATACACCATTCACTTTTTCATGGGTTGATATGTCTATATATAAACTCTTTCAGAAACCATTTTACCTTAGATAGGGTTTTTTTTTTCTTTTCTTTTCTTTTCTTTTTTTTTTTTGTCTTTTTGAGACAGGGTCTCCTTGTAGCTCTGGCTGTCCTGGAACTCACTCTGTAGACCAGGCTGGCCTTGAATTCACAGAGATCCACCTGCCGCTGCCTCCCAAGTGCTGGGATTAGAGGCGTGTGCCACCATGCCCCGTATTCTTTATTTTCAAGGGATTGTTTTCCTTACCACAGTAAAAAATCCTGACATTTCGAGTTCTTTTAAAATTATACCAACAATAGAGAAATGTAAAGTGTAAGGCAGAGCTTTGAAGAAGTGTGAACTAGTGTGAAATAATGTGAAAGTGTGAGATAAATAGTGTGAAACAGTGCAAGATAGTGTGAAATGGCATGAAATAGTGTGAAATACAGTGTGAAATAGTGTGAAATAGCGTGAAATAGTGTGAAATATAGTGCAAGATAGTACAAAACAGTGTGAGACAGTACAAAATAGTGTGAGATAGTGTGAAATAGTGTGCTGCACAAACTTTTATTCTTTCTCCAATGCCCTTGTCTCAGACCGCTTGTTGCGGTCTTGTGTATGTCGCTGTCTTGTGTTGCTGATCTCTTGCTCAGCGTATCTCTCACTGACTTCTTCAGTGAGGTTTCCACTAATCCGTGTGTGTGAGGATAGCACAAAACTATGTCCTTTTCTGTAGTTTGTCCTAGTCATATTATTGGTTCCCTTTGTTATAAAGATTAGTGCCCTACTCAATTGAAAATATGACAAAAACCATTTCCAAGAATTACAGTCTGGTTTTACCATCACCATAAACCTTAGTCCCCTCCAGTGTATGTTCCTCAGCAGTTGAATAACTTTTGTTTACTTTTCAAAATCTTTTCAAGAAATTGGGTTGGAACTGAGCCAACAGCATGTGTTTCTCCTGTGAATAAGCAGAATTTCAGAAAACATGATCCAAAAAGATGTCTATCACATAGCTGTCAGGAAGTACACTGGAGCCCAAAACATGAACAGCCAGTCAATGCTGGCAAATTCCTCCACCATACCTGAGTATCTATGGAAATGGGATGCAATTATTAAGAGTTTTTAAAAAGAATTTCCAAAATTTCATCTAAAATACTTTTGAACTCTATTCTTGTTCCTGGAATCATAACTTATATGAATTCTGTGGTGATAAGGGACTAGATATGGTTTTTTTTTATCTTTGAGTGATTCATGCTTAAGCATACAGATACCTTTATGACTCAGTTAAAGCTATGTCAGTCCATACTACATTTTTAGATTTAGATAGGAGGCTGATAGCCCTCAGGATGAATTTCCCTTTTAAAATTTTGTCAACCAGTCTGTCTGGATTAGGAAGCCTACATTATAATCTTGACCACATGGAATACAAAAGAGTATTACTTAAAAGTTATTATAGTACTTTTCACTTTATCCTGTTTACAACACAGCGATAAATGCAAACACAAACATCAAGGGCACCTAAGAGTGAACGGAGCAGAAATATCAAAGGGGCATTCTCTCTCGCCAAAAAAAAAAAAAAAACAAAACTCCATCTACAAACAACAGAGGGTGGACATTAGGACCTTGCAGAGTCAGTGTCTCCAATCCTCTGCCATTATGGCCACTAAATTGGGCTGCTGCAGTTGCTACCACCAAGATTGTGCCTACAGTTTTGCCAGCAGCATTTTCCTAATATCTTCTGAGGTCACAGCTGGGATCTGTGTTTTCTTGAGATTTGGTCCTGAGGAGATTTGAATCTGAATGGGCATCGCAGGTTCAGTCATCTTCAAAGTTTTAGTCCTCTCTTAGCACCGAGTGCAGAAAAAAACTCTAATCCTATCACAAGTATAAAATCTTTTCTATCCAAATGCAAACCTCAGTCATAGGCCTTACAGTCAATCACAAAACTGCTTCAGTTAATGTCCCTTAAAACACAGATAACTCTCCGGCTCCTGACTGCACAAATGAAGGAAGGAGAAAACAACTGGGAGATTCAAGACTCCTTACAGACATTTACCCATCCAACTAGTCTCAGATATATATGCCCAGTTCCCTGAACCAAAAGTAAAATGGAAAATGCTGAGGAAAGGGAGAACTAGAGGAAAAATCGAGCAGAGGTCCATGTACTTACCCTCCTTGAGTTCCCGGCCAACATACCACAAACGATACAGGAGTATCGCAGTGTCTTTGAGGGTAAATGAGGCTTTCTCAGCTCTGTTGTGCATAGCTTGAGAGGCTAGGGTCCTAGAAACTCAACAGCCACCAAAGCCACCTCAAGCCAGAGGCTTCTAGGTTCTTGCCTCATGAATTCAAAGAATGAAATTCACAGAACACAGACGTCAAGTTTTAGACAGGAGTATTTTATTATAGGGAGCTTACGATAGATAAAGCAGAGCTCCTGTACAGCAGGAGGGTCCCGGGAAATGGGATTCCACTGAGTCAGAGGATTTAGTGGAGGGAGGAGGGGAGAGGACGATGAGCTGGTGAGTCTAGTCCTCATTCTAGGTGTCCAGGCCCCTTGAGGTCCTAGTCCATGAGGTCCTAGACATGACTTCAGTGGGTCTTAAATAAGAAAAAAAAAAAAAACCAGACCCCCTTACTGGCATCTTCAGCCTCTAGCTACTATGAAACCAGAGACATCTTTGGATTAGTTCTGGAATCTCTAGCCTCAGGTAGAGGTAGGTTTACTGGCAGTTCCAAGGAAATTCCAGCTCTCAGCCAGGAGAGAAACTGGCCATTGTTCCTTCAGGTCTTTACCCCAAGCTGCCTAGCCATTCTTAACCTTGAACCCTTGTCACTCTACCTCCCTTAACTGATGGCATGAAATGCAATTCTGAGAGAAGAGTCCTTTAGATTCATGGAAAATGCAGCAAACAACCAAATCCACTCAGAAAAGAAGAAAATTAGAACTGGAAGACTGTCCGTTCCAACAGATTCATAAAACACAACAGAAAAGCACAAAGAGGGCTGGAGAGATCGCTCAGTGGTTAAGAGCACCGACTGCTCTTACAGAGGATCTGGGTTTGATTTCCAGCACCCACATGAGGGCTAAGAACCGTCTTTAAACTGGGGGGTGTGGTGGCACATGCCGAGGCAGAGGCAGACAGATCTCTGTGAGTTCAAGGCCATGCTGGTCCACAGAGTGAGTTCCAGGCCAGCTGGGGCTACAGGGAGACCTTGTCTCAAAAATACGAAAGAAGGGCTGGAGAGATGGCCTAGCGGTTAAGAGCGCCGACCGCTCTTGCAGAGGACCCGGGTTCAATCCCCAGCACCCACATGGCGGCTGAGAACCATCTGAAACTCCAATTCCAGGAGAACTCCAGCTCCAAGGGAATCCGACACCCACTTCTGACATCCGCGGCATTGCATGACACAGGTGCACAGACTTGCATGCAGACAGTACATTTGTACACGTACAGAAATAAATAAAAATTAATAAAAAAAATTTTAAAAAAAGAAAGAGAGAAAGAGAGAGAGAGAGAAAGAGAGAGAAAGAGAGAAAGAGAAAGAAAGAGAAAGAGAGAAAGAGAAAGAGGGAGGAAGAGAAAGAGGGAAGGAGGGAGGGAGGGAGGAAGGAAGGAAGGAAGGAAGGAAGGAAGGAAGGAAGGAAGGAAGGAAGGAAAGCACAAAGAATACTAGACAACCCATTGCAACCTATCGCCACCCTCCCACGTCCCCTAGAATGAAGGTAAACCACTAAGATGGCTGAAAGTCTGAGAAGGAATTCAGTATCCCATGAAAAAGAATTAGTGACCATGCAGAAGATGGGGTGGATAAGTTAGGAAATCAGTTTAAGACCTTGACAAGGCCATCTCCAAAGTGAATAAAACGACCAGTTAGAGGAGAAAGTCCACAGTATGGAAGATAAATTCAGTAAATTGAAACCCTAAAAAAGAACCGAACAAGGATTCGGGAAATGAATGAAAGAAATAATCAAATAAAAACCACAACTGTAAACCTCAGTAAATGGACAAGACCAAGCAGGAGAATAAGTTTCAGGGATGGAGGACAAAGTCAAGACAAGATATATATTTTAAAAAATCAGTGAATATGCTGGGCGTGGTGGCACATGCCTTTAGTCCCAGCACTTGAGAGGCAGAGGCAGGTGGATCTCTGGGAGCTCAAGGCCAGTCTAGTCTACAAAGTGAGTTCCAGGACAACTGGGGCAGCAGGGAGACCCTGTCTCAAAAAGACCAATAAAATAAAATAAAATAAAAAACAATGAATATTCCAAACACTTTCAGGAAGCTAGGATAAATTTAAGAGACCAAACCTAAGAATCCATGGGGCAGAGGAATAAATGGAGAAAAAGTCAAAATAACTTGACAGACTATTTACTAAAATCATAGCAGAAAATCCAGGTTCAGAGAAAGTTCACATCAAAGCACAAGAGCCATTCAGAACCCCAAACACATACAACCAGAGAAAAGCTTCTCTGTAGTCAAGCTGTCAAAAAAATAAGAACTATTCAAAATGTATAAGGGAAAACACCAGCTCCCATAGTAAGGCAGGGATACTTGAATAACTTCAGATCTTTCATCAGAAACCCCAAAAGACAGAAAACCAAGGAATAATGTATTTCAAGCCCTAAAAGTAATAATTGCCCCAAACCTCATTATATCCAGCAAAGTTAAATTTCAGATATTATGGGAAAAATAGATATGTTTCAAGATAAACACAAACTCAGGCGATTCATGACAAACAAACTAGCAGTGTAAAAAATTCAGAAAGGACTGTGGCACAGGAAAGAAGAAAGAACAGCCACATCCATAAGAACACATGAAAGAACAGACTCCATGAGAATCATAGATGAACAAAGAAATGTTAAGAATTGATCTTGACCAATACAGAAATCCAGTAAACTCCCAGAACTACCAGAGGAGGAAGAAAAGAAATATCAGAAACCCAGACAATCAGAATATCACCTCACAGAACTGTAACAAACTGACTTTCAATAATGAGCTTAAATGTAGATGGCCTCAACTCACCCAAAAAAGTTGCAGACTAACAGACTGAATTTTATTTGTTTTTGGTTTTTGTTTTTTTTTTTGGTCTTTTTGAGACAGGGTCTCCCTGTAGCCCCAGCTGTCTGGAACTCACTCTGTAGACCAGGCTGGCCTTGAACTCACAAAGATCCGCCTGCCTCTGCCTCCCAAGTGCTAGGATTAAAGGCGTGTGCCACCACACCCGGCCCAGACTGAATTTTAAAAAAACAGCTATGGCCAGGCATGGTGGCACACAAAAAACAGCTATGGCCAGGCATGGTGGCACACATCCTTGAGTCCCAGCACTTTGGAGCAGTCAGACCTTTGTGAGATTGAGGCCACCGTGGTCCACATAGTGAGTTCCAGGACAGTTGGGGCTACAGGGAGACCTTGCCTCAAAACCTCAAACCCCCAAATAAACAGTCAAAAAGAAAAGCAATGTCTAAATGAATGAATAAATAAATAAATAAATAAATAAATAAATAAATAAATAAAAATTTTAAAAGTATGTGTTGTTTCTAAGAAACACAGCTAGCTAGTAAAGACATAAAAAAAAAAAAAAATGAGTGTCAAAGAATGGAAATCAACCTACCAGGCAAACAAAAGCAATAAAAAAGTAAGCATAACTATTCTTATGTCTGATAAAATCCAAACTAAAATTAGTCAGAGGAGACAAAGAAACTTCCTACATCTTAGTAAAGGGAAAAATTCATCAAGAAATCAGAACAGTTGTAAGCATTTATGCGCCAAATACCGGGGCTCCCAATTTCCAAAAACAAACACAAAAAGGCATGAGAGACCACATACTTCCTGACACAATGATAGTGGGGACTTTAATCCCACACTTTCATATCTGTTCCTCCAGACTAAAAACTAGGAAAGATATTTCAGAGCTAAATAATTCCCTAAACAAACCAGATTTAGCATATCTCTATGGAATATTCCTTCCAAGAGACAGGAAATGAACATTCTTCTCAATGGTAAATAGAACCTTCTCCAAAATTGGTACCAAAATAGGCTACCAAAAGCAAGCACTAATACATTTTTAAAATTCAAGATAATTCCTCCTCCACTATTAGACCACAATGAAATAAAACTGAAAATCAGCAGCAAAGGAGTCTTCAGAAACAACATAAACACTTGGAGAGTTAACAATGTACTCCTGAATCCACAATGGGTCATTAAAGAAATTACAGAGGAAATTTAGAAATTCCAAGAAACAAATGAAAATGACAACACAATCAACAGGGTATTCTGATATATAGTCAAGGCAGTCCTAAGATGAAAATGGATAGCTATATAAGTGCTCACATTAAAAATCAGAGCAACCTTAAATAAGCAGTCCAACAATGGTCCTCAAAGTGCTGGGGAAACAGCTAAGAGCCAATCTTAAAACCAGTAGATGGTAAGAAATAATTATGGCAGAAATTAATGAGACAGAAAGTAAAAGAACAATACACAGACTCAACTACACAGAGTTAGTTCTTCAAAAAGGTTACCAAGAGCAGGGTATGGTCGTGCATTCCTTTAATACCAGCACTTGGGAGGCAGATCTCTGTGAGTTCTGGGCCAGCCTAGTCTACATAGTGAGTATTCTAAGCTAGCCAGGGTTACATAGTGGGACCCTATCTTAAAAAACAAAAACAAACAAACAAAAAAACCCAACCAACCCAACAAAGAAAAAAGTTGTCAAGATTGACAAACCCCTACCCAAAGTAATCGAAATAAGAGAGATGACCCAAATAAAATTAGAGATGAAAGGAGAGTTGTTACAACAGACACCAATGAATCTAGAAGACCATTAGAGAACTTATACTATGAAAACTTATTCTGAAAAGCTGTAAAAACCTAGAAGAAATGGGTAAATTTTTAAACACATATGACTTACTAAAGCCAGAAGATATAAACCAATTATGGCAAAGAGACTGAAGCTGTAATTAAGTCTCCCAGTAAAAAAAAAATCTCAGACCAGATGAACTCACCACTGAATTTGATCAAATTTTTATGCCAGTACCACACTATCTTTATCGTTATAGGTCTGTAATATAATTTGAAGTCAGGTACTGTGAAACTTACAGCTATTCTTAGTCTTCAGGATTGCTTTGGCTATTCTTGGTCTTTTGTGGTTCCATTAACTCCTGAATTCTTTCTTCTAGGTCTGTGAAATATGTCATTGGAATTTTCATGGGTATTTCACAGAATCTGTAGATTAATTTAGGCAGTAGTCATAATATCAATTTGCCAGTACAGGAACATGGAAGGTCTTTTAGTCATGCAGTGTATTCTTTGGTTTCCTTTTTCAATGTCTTAAAGTTTTCACTGTAGAGGTCTTTCACTTCTTTAAGTTTATTCTTATATGCTTAAATTTTTTTGGAGCTAGTATGAATGGGGTATTTTTTCCTAATTTATTTCTAAATAAATATATATTTAGTATATTGTTATATATTTAGGCTGCTTTTTTACGTACTCATTTTTTTATATTGTGGCTTTACTATTAGTGTTTATTAGATCTGAGAGTTTCCTGGTAGATTCTATAGGGTCTTTCAAGAATAGACTCATGTCATCTGCAAAATAAGGATAGTTTGACTTCTTCTTTTCCTGGTTTTAATACCCTTTATGTCCTCTTGTCAAATTGCTAATGCTTCAAGCACTATATTGAATAAGATAGGGGACAGTGGGCATGGTTTTTTTTTTTTTTTTAGGGGAAATGCTCTGTTTGTCTCCATTAATATAACGTAGGCTATAGGTTTGCTTTATATACCTTTATTATTTTGAGGCATGTTCTACTTGGTCCTAGTATATCCAGATCCTTTATCATGAAGGCAGGTTAAACTTTGTCATATTTTCACCATCAAGCAAGATGATTTTTTTGTTGTGTCTTTTACTTTATGTTGTACTATATTTATTGTGATGATTTTTTTGTTGTGTCTTTTACTTTATGTTGTACTATATTTATTGTGTTACATATGTTGAACAAGCCTTGTATTTCCCATATGAAGTCCACTTTATCATAACTATGAACTTCTTTATGTGTTCCTGAATTCTGTTTGCAAGTAAATAAACTAACAAGGCAATGGCCACCTAATTTTTGACAAAAGAGGCAAAAACATGCAGTAAAGCAAAAGATAGACTATTCAATAAATGGTGCTGGAAAAACAGGGTATCTGCCTACAGAAGAAAGAATTAGATTCATATCTTTTTACCCTGTATAAAAATCAAATTGGAAATGGATCACAGATGTTAACTTAAAACTTGAAATGCTGAGGGGGGCTGGAGAGATGGTTTAGTGGTTAAGAGCACTGGCTGCTCTTGCAGAGGACCTGGGTTCCATTCCCAGCACTTACCTGGTGGCTAACAGCCATCCATAACTCCAGTTCCAGGGGATCAGATGCCCTCTTCTGAACTCCATGGGCACTGC
Organism: Rhizomys pruinosus; assembly: GCA_009823505.1. Lineage (NCBI taxonomy): Eukaryota > Metazoa > Chordata > Mammalia > Rodentia > Spalacidae > Rhizomys > Rhizomys pruinosus. The sequence goes on along the minus strand of VZQC01009175.1, from coordinate 2,207,471 downwards.
ACAACAGAGGTACACTTACATACGTGCAGGCAATACACTCATACACATAAAATAAATTGTTTTTGGAAAACTTTTTGAAATGTTGAAAGGGCTAGAGGAAAACAAGATATCAGGGTAGGTAAGGACTTTCTGAACAAGACTGTGGTCTCAAGAATCAACAAGTTAAAATGCATGAAACATGAATGTTTCTCCACAGCAAAAGGAACCATCACAGTAAACACATAGTCTACAGAACAATGTAAAATGATTGCCAGCTGAACTTCAGGTGGGGGTTGATGTGTAGAATATATAAAGAACTGCAAAAATGAAGAACTATACAAAACCTCCAACTGATACACAGGCCAATGAACTGAAAAGACAGTTTTCAAAAGAAGAAACACAGCATTTATGAGATCAGTAAAATTCAGTGGGCCCGCGTTCTTCAAGTGAATAATAATGTTGCCAAATATATTCATTATATGAGAGAAAAATCAGTGGCTTTCAGTGCCACTGTCACACAGTACCGGTGTACATACATGGGTCAAGTCAAGACAGCAGGATCATGAAGCAGTCCGGCACATCTACAGTCAAGGGCAGAGAGAGAACAAACACATGCATGCTTGTGCATAGCTCACTTTTTCCATCTTTATACATTTCAAGAACCAAACTCAGGGAATGGGACTATCCACATTCAGACTGGGTCTTTCTACAACAATAAAAGTAATCCAGATAGTCCCCCACAGTCCCAGATAATTTAGAGTGAGTCAGTGAGTGAAAGCTAGCCATCACAGTGTTCATATAGAAACAATAGCTATATTTTCATGACTGCATTAAGTCCGTTGTGTGTGTGTGTTTTTTTTTTTTGCTGAATATGAACAAAACCCTATTTTTATTGTTATTAAACTTTTTCCATAGGTCATACATCATTTCTCAATCAAATCTAGGATCACTTCCCTTTCCATGCCCCCCACCCCACCCAAGTCCCTGCACTCTGCCATACATGTCCTGTATCTTTTTCTGAGTCTTTCCAGAGTTTTTTTTTTCAGTTCTTTTGTTGTTGTTCTCTCCAACTTGTATTGCTACAGTATATATACATATATACATATATATATATAGAGAGACATAAATATATATACATAAATATAGACATACATACATACATACATACACATATCACTTGAATTGGAGGATTTTTTTCCCTAAAAGATGTAATGTCTTCCTCAAGGAAGTGCTCAAAGGTTCCTCCTTGGCAATCCCAAACAACTATCAATCCTGCACTTTTGCTCCACATTGGGGTCTTTCCCTCCTGTGAGCCCCCAAATGAAGTCCAGTAAGCACACGTCCTGTCTCGATCCCCCTGCACTGGCCTCCATGATACAACCCAGGTAGTCCAACAATGGCAGTCTATATTCTGATGAGGCTGACATCCCCTTAGCTGTTTAGTCCACAAGCTGGGTATCTCAGTAGTTCCCATCTGGCATTGAAGGTTTGGAGGATTCTTAGAGAGACATGAGTCCTCAGTCCATATTGGGAGCAAAACCCTACATTTTACCCTGTACATTTCATTAGAAAGAGTAGGACATTTTCGTGTCATCAGAGATAAATATATATATATATATTTTTCTTCCTTGATACTACACCAAAAATTGAAGAGTAATCATTTTGTTAAAAGGTATTTGCAGTCTGGATATAAAATAAACATCAATAATTTTCTGTATTACAGTAAAATCGATTGATTTTCATCTCAGATATAATGAATAGAGAGATAATGTGGTAACATTATTATTTATTAAAGAAACACTCGTCCTCTGAATTTTACAGATCTTTTGAATGCTGACACACTATAGTATATAATTTCATAAATGAGTTTGAACCATTGGGAAATATTAAGTCTGGGCTAGCAGACATATTTTCTCCTTTGAAACTTGAACTTTATCATTGGGCAGCAAATTGTTGATTGTTTTCCTTGAAAAGCCTATTTTCAAGAAAAGATTTGCCAAACAGTCAAGTCTGAATAGCCTCCCCTGCAATCCTGTGCTGGGGATCAAATCGAGGGATTTGGGTATGCTAGGCAAGTGCTCTACTGCTGAGCTGCCCTCCCTGTCCCTCATTGTTTAAATGGTGTTCAAAGAAAGTGGTTCATTCAGTTTATACAAGGGCTTTTCTTTAACCAACCATAATACTCCATTAAACAGCAGAATGCCTGTTTTTTACTTTTGTCACATAGAACAGTAACAAGACACCCTCAAAGGTTGAGATTTAATGGACATAATTTTTGTTACTTCATTAAAGGTATATTTGAACTTTGCTTTGGCAGTGAGTTTGTGCTTGTGAAGAATACAATGGCCACTACTGTAATCAACACACTGCCTGATTCATGCTCAGCTCCCAGCAGCGATCGATCCTGGCTTCAGCAATAATATGCATGTCAACACTGCAAAAAAGAAAAGCACCATCCAACTTACCATGAAAACAGGCTTGGTGCCACAAATCTCTGCAAAGTTCTCAGGCACCCTTCAGATCATGCAGTGGGAACTGCACCAGGCCCTGACTTTAGCATGGTACCTGCCCTTCTGCAGGCAGGTCACCACTCACCCATGCCTCAGACCATAGTCATCATGTTCCACATAGAACTTCATGGGCATTTCGGTCTCACAGAGGGCTAGGCTAGAGTGTCCTGACCTCATGTCCTCCTACTTTTTCAATGGCTCACGTTCCTCAAGCACGTGGGGCTCGCTGATCTTGAGATCCTTTTGTGAGCTGCTTTCAACAAATTTTTATTCTTTCTGTAAAGAATAATTTTTTCTTTAGAACATCTCATGACTCTCTCCTTTCACGTTTCTCCTTAAATATCATAGAAAACACCACTTACCCATATTCTACAGCTGTTCTGTGATCCTTTTAATCCTTTCCCTGCCTTAGTTTCCTTTTTACTCTTTGTTTGTGACCAGTTTAATGCCTAGACTAGACTCAGATTTCTGAAAGGATTTTGATTTTGTTCATTGCTTTAACCTCAAATGTAAGGAACATAATAAGCATGCAATGAAAACGTGTGTGTGTGTGTGTGTGTGTGTGTGTGTGTGGTGTTGAAGACACTTGTTAGCATACATGTGTGAGTGTGGCATGTAGATGCATGTGACTGTGAAGGCCGAAGGCAGATGTCTGGGGTCTTGATTGCTCTGCACCTATATTTGGATGCTGGGTGTATTAGTCACTTTTCTGTTGCTGTGATAAAACCACCATAACCAAAGGAACTTGTAAAAGGAAGAGGTTATTTGAGCTTAAAATTGACAGTTCCAGGGAATTAGAGTCCAGTGTGGTGGGGAGGCATGGTGGGATTTGCTGGAGCAGAAAGCTGAGGTTCTCATCTTCAAGCAGGGACAGGAAGCAGAGAAAGCAACTGGAGACTGGAAAGACTTTTTGAACTCTCTAAGCCCACCCCCAGTGACGTACTTCCTCCAGCATGGTCACACCTTCTAAGACTTCCCAAAACAGCGCCACCAGCTGGGAACAGAATGTCTGAATACTTGAAGCCTATGAGGGACAGTCTCATTCAAACCTCCACACTGAGTCTCTCAGTGGCCAGCCAATGAGCTTCAGAGATCCATCTGTTTCCCTGCCCCAGCCCCACCCACAGTGCTGGGGTTACAGTCATACTGTGCCATGCCCAACTTTTGACTTGGGTTTTGGGGATCCAAACTCAGGTCTTCATGGTTTGATGGAAAGCAGTTTATCAGCCAAGCTATTATCCTACCTAAAAAGTTTTTAAATAATGCCAGGTGTAGTGGCACATGCCTTTGATCTCAGGACTCAGGAAGCAGAGGCGAGTAGATCTCTGTGAGATTGAGACCAACCTGGTCTCCATAGTGAGTTCCAGGCCAGTTGTGGTTATAGGGAGACCCTGTCTCAATAGAAGGACCAAAGACAAAGTTTTAAAATAAACAAACTGTGTTCTAGTTTGCTTTCAATTGCAACAGTCTGACCAATACCAACTTGGGGAGGAAAGGGTTTGTTTGTCTTGCATCTACTGGGTCACAGTTCATCATTTTGGGAGCCCAAAGTAGGAACTCAGAGCAGAAACCTGGAGCCAAGAGATGAAGCACAGCCCATCCAGGAATGCTATTTACTGGCTTGCTCCTCTGGCCCATTCTCAGCCTGCTTTCTTATACAATATAGAATGATCTGACCAGGGGTGGCACCACCCACAGTGGGCTGTTAACTGCTACATCACTCAACAATCAAGAAATGCCCCACAGACATGCCCAAAGGCCACTGCAATGGAGGCAATTGTCAGTTTAGGCTCCCTTAATGTCAACTTGACCCACTCCCAGGTGTGTCAAGTTGACACTAAAGCTATCTACAACAAATTGCATTCTAATAGGCCCACCAAGGCAAATTTAAAGGACATACTTTTCTAGATGGAAAAACCACTAACATATGGTTAGGGACAAGTTCTCAGACTGCATCAAATTAACTTGGCCTATCTTTCTAACTGTATACCCTAAGCCTCACTCCTAAAGAATTTTATTTGACAACCTAGTGTGAAAAGAGTAGATGCCTTTGAAGAACTGTCAGTTTAGAGGAGTGAATTCTAAAGGGTCTATGCATAGTTAGCTTCTTTGATCATGAAAATTTCCTAAATTTACATGAACAACTTAGAGGAGAAAAGATATATTTTAGCTCATGGTTTCTGAAGAATCCATCCACTGTGGTAGGCAGGGCATGATGGACAGTAGTAGTCCACATATTACCAGCCAAGAAACAGAGAAAAGGGCCAGGAAGGAGCCAAGGACTAGATGCCCTCAAAGATCCACTTCATGCCAGGAGTGGCAACACACACCTTTAATGCCAGCACTCAGGAGGCAGAGCCAGGCGGCTCTCTGTGACTTCAAGGCCAGCCTGGTATACAGAGCGAGCTCCACGCCAGCTGGAACTAAAGGGAAACCCTGTCTCAAAAAAGACCAAAAAAAAAAAAAAAAGATTCACCTCCACTTAATTTCTCCCTCTAGGTCCTGCCTCCCCATTTCCAGAACCTTCCAAAATGGCAGCACCAGCTTGAGACCATGAGTTCAAACATATGAGCTGAGGGAGGAATTTCCATAGTCAAATCATAACAATTGCTAATCAAAATTCTCCTACAGCCCCATAACTCCCAGCATATCAAATGTATATTCTTGCCAGCTGTGATAAAGTTTTATCCATTTGACACACCTTAGAATCACCTGGGAAGAGAGTCTTGGTGAGGGGCTATCCACATTGCATTGCCCTGTAGACATGTCTTCAGTTCATTGATGAGGGAAAACCCTGCCCACTGTTGGATGGCACTGTTCCCTGGGCCAGAGTCCTGAACTGTACACGAGTGGAGAAATCACAGCAAGCAAACACAGGCAAGCAAGTGAGCATGTGTGCATTTATTTCTCCCTGCTTCTCTCTGGACAGTGCATGTCCTGTTCTAAGTTCCTCTGTATGTTCTAAGTGCTATAAGTTCCTGCCTTGACTTCCCTGGGATGGACTGTACCCTAGCATTCTTCCTTATGTTGCTTTTTGTCAGGATGTTTTATCACAGAAATGGAAACAAAACACCATCCACAATACTTCTGAGAAAACAGGAAGAAGAAACTTCACCAGAAAGGAATCAGATGGGACTGGGGAGGTAGCTCAGTAGGTATACCACTTGTCATGCATGCAGGAGGACTGGAGCTTGGATCTTGAGTACACACGTAAATGCCAAGAGGATGTGGCAGCCTTCTGTAATCTCAGTATACAGGACATAGTCAGGAGATCCCCAAGGGCAAGCCAGCCAGGTAGACTAGCTGAAATGCTGAGCTCAAGGCTGAAATGAGGGATCTTGCCTCATTATATAAGGTGGAGAGCAGCTGAGGAAGATACCTGTGCCGACATCAAGTGCCACATGAGTGCACACTTGTGCAGGGAAACCCACCCACATGCCTGGGACTACAGATATACACTAAAGAAGGTGGGGGGCGGTGGAGAATCTGTTGAGTGTCTTGTTAATTCCTGCCCTGCCTACCAACCTCCTTAATTCTCTTCCAGTTGGTCCTCATTGGCTATAGAGATTTTTAATTATTTATTTATTCTCATGTGTGGAAGGGTATGGGTATGCTTGGGCCATGGGGTATATATTAGTTATCAAAGAACAACTTTTGGGGTCAGTTTTCTTCTTCCACCATGTGGGTCCTGGGAATCGAACTCAGGTCAACAAGCTTGGCAGCAAACATCTTAATCCACTGAGCTATCTCACTGATCTGGCTTCAGGGAGTTTTCTTAATATTACACCCTCAACAGAGGGTGGTAGAGGGCAGGGACATTTCTTCTTCGCTGCTAGACTCAAATGCAATTGAACATACAACTGCCTTTTCATTGCAACATCAAAGCAACTGTTTTATTATTTACATCTTATTTTCACAATAAAAAAAACTTCCCAGACTATGCAATTTTACACTGTTTAGAAAGTGTCTTTTTATTGTGAAAAATTATATAAATAATAAACTTACCATTTTAACAGTTTTAAGTGTTAAATGTGCAGTTCAGTGGCACTGAATACATTCACATCATCATTATGTGGCCAATCAACCATAGCAAATGACATTTGTAAAATGATTCAAAGGAAAATTCAAATTCATAATCAAATGTACAAAGCACTTTCAATTATTAAAGGAAAGCCATAGTCCCATTAAAGAACATTATCTCAAAATAACAGTGATGAATTGCATAATTTAGAATCCACTCCCATCAGCGTTGAAACTCAGACTATGAAAAATAGAGGCTTTTGTGCATCTGAGGGCCCAGATGAATTTTTTTATGGCAAACATGTCTCTAAAGAATCATGGGTGTGCATCTCTCTTCTGTCTTCTCTACCTTGAGAAACTATGCTCCACATTTTAAATGTTTTATGTTACAGATCTCTTAAATGCCCAATTGTCAAATATATATAGACCTTTTGTTACCCTTTTTTGTTTTAGGTATAAGCACATACTTGTTAGGTACTTACATAAATTGTTACTTTTTTTAATGTTATACCTTTTTGTTTATGTGGTTCAAATATATGCTTAAATTCTTCTCCATTGCTTTTAACAGTTGATGATATTTAGAACAGATTTTTTTATATTTCAAATAGAACAAATACTGGAAATAAAATGCAGTTGTAGTGGTCACTAGTGGACAGGTTCCTAAAGTTAGGCATGGCATGTGAAACTTTCAATGTATACATACTCCTTGAAAAAACAAACAAACAAACAAACAGAACATTATCTCAGAGTTGAGGACCAACTGGTGACCCTACTGATACATTTCTAACACTATTATTTATAGAACATATTTAAAAATATATTTCTGATAGAGGCTGCTGGCACCCACCAGAGCAGCTGAGGCACGAGGTGCAGGTTGCGCATGTCACCCAGGAGGATCATGGGAGTTGAGGTTTGAATCTCTGGCTTGCCTTGCATAGAGGCCACTGGTGCCTGCCAGAGCAGCTGAGGTGCAGGGTGCAGGTTGAGTGTGTCAGACCCAAGAGGATCGTGAGAGTTGAGGTTTGGATTGCTGACCTGCCTTGCACAGAGGCTGCTGGTGCCCACCAGAGCTGAAGCATAAGGTACCAGTGCATGAGCTCAGCAAGCAACTCCCCCACTTCCCCCCAAGTGGAATTCCAGAGTGAGTTTCCAGTAAGACCTACAAGAAACCTAGAGGACCTGGCTGGCAGCAGAGGGAATACAACATTTAGAGGGTGTCATCAGGGTTGTTACCCACCCAGTTCTTGTGGAACAGAAAGGGAAGAGAGAACTATCCCTTCTAATATATAACCAAAACTGAAAGCCTGAAACCTAGACAAGTCAACACACCATAAACAAGGAAAATAAAACGAAGGCACCTGAAGGCATCAAGGAAAGCAATCCTTCAACACAGCGAAGAGGCATTTGAGATTTTCTTTGGAATACAGGCAAAAGGCACATGACATGCCAAGAGCCCAAGAAAAGAAAATGGGAAAAGTGCAGAATAATTCCACGCTAAACTCTATGGAGCCTGTGGAGGACTCCTACCCTAGAGGTAGCCCAGGACACAGATCGTAGACAAACAATCACAGATATATTCAAAGAAATCATAGAACTAAGGGGAGAGAATGAAAAACTCAGAAAGGACCTAGAGGGAGACAATGACAAACTTTGGAAAGAACTAAAAAGAGAAAATGACAAACTCCAGAAAGAGCTAGAGGGAGAAAATGACAAACTCTGGAAGGAAGTGGAAACACTGAAAAGATCCCACGCTGAAATGAAAAAGGAAACCAACCAGTGAAACAAGGAGCTACAAGAAAAGATTGAGAAGCTCCAAAAGGAAGTGGAAATAGTAAAGAAAGCACAGGGTGGGGCTGGAGAGATAGCTTAGCAGTTAAGAGCGCTGACTGCTCATACAGAAGACCCAGGTTTCATCCCCAGCACTCACATGGCGGCCGAGAACCGTCTGAAACTCCAATTCTAGGAGAACTCCAGTTCCAGGGGAATCCGACACCCTCTTCTGACCTCTGCAGCATTGCACGACATGGGTGCACAGACTGACATGCAGACAGTACATTCATACACATTCAGAAATAAATAAAATTTTAAAAAAATTAAAAAAAAACACTTTCTTTTAAAAAAATAAAAATTAAAAAGAAAGCACAGGGTGAAATGAAAAAGGAAATCGAACACTCATCCAATCAAGAGGAAAGAATGGTGTCCTAGTTTGTCTTCCATTGCTGTGAAAAAACACTCTGACCAACACCAACTTGGGGAGGAAAGGGTTTATTCAGCTTACATCTCCTGGGTCACAGTTCATCTCTTAGGGAGCCCAAGGCAGGAACTCAGGGCAGGAACCTGGAAGCAGGAGCTGAAGCACAAGCCATGGAGGAATGCTATTAACTGGCTTGCTCCCCTGGCTCATGCCCAGCCTGCCTTCTTATATGGTACACAACAACCTGTCCAGGGTGCACACTCATTGTAGGCTGGGCCCTCCCACATTGCCTGACAATCAAGACATTACTCCACAGACATGGCCACAGGCCAATCCAATGGAGCCAATTCCCCAATTGAGGCTCCCTCAACCCAGGTGTGTCAAGTTGACACTAAAGCTATCCAGCACAATTGACCGCTTGTCAACTTGACACACAAAACACTATTAAACCACCACCTTTCCAGTTCTTATCCCCAAAGTATGATGTTAACATTAATCACAACCTAAGACAGTACATCCTTAAAATCCCCACAGTCCTTAAAATGTCCAAACGCTTAAAAGTTCAGTCTATTAAAAGTCTCTTAACTGTGGGCTGCTGTAAAATCCAAAACAAGTACTGTCTTATTTCAAAGGGAAGAATCAGGCACACTCAAACAAAACCTAAGTCCAGCAAGTAGCTCAAGGCTGGACACCTGGGATTCACTCACGATCTTCTGGGCTCCAAAGGGTCTCGGCAGCTCCCCCTCTCCGACTCTGCCGTCCGTGGCACACTCATCTCGCAGGCCCAGGCCGACTCCATTCTACACCTACCGCTGCTCTTGGTGGTCGTCCCAGGGTACCGGCATCTCCAAAAAGCTGGGGTCGCTACTGAAACTGAGGCAGCACCTTCACCAATGGTCTCTTCTGACCTCTCCTGGTGCAAAGCCTCAGCTTCTCTCCATGACCCCTGCAATCCTGGGGTCTTCACAGCAACCGAGGTGCACTTCCACCAATGGTCTTTCCTGACCTCTCACAGTGCCAAGCCTCGGCTGCTCTCTGTGACCCCCTCAAATTTCAACACCGGAACCATATAGGAGACTCTTACACGTTACCAAGTCCGGCTTCTGGCTCGAGATGGAGGCTCAGGCCCTTTCTGGGTCACAGCTTCTGTGTGCTGACCTTGAAGATATTCTCCCCAGAAGATTTCACCTCAGTGATGCTGGTCTCTTGTTACTTACAGCTGATTTTTCAGCCCCAGCTAACCAGCATCAATTGCCCCAGTACCACAAAAGTTTCACTTCAGGTTCTGGTCTCTTGTTACTTACAGCTGATTCTCCACAGCCCCAGCTGACCAGAACCCACAGATTACACAGTCCTGATGATCTCTGCTCTCCTTTGAAACTAGAAACTTCACAAGCCAGGCCTCCATCTTCTACAACTCCTTCAGCAAAACTGCTCCAAGCTCCACAGCAACAATCTTTAGGCATTCAATGATCTTCCCAGCCCAAAGTTCCAAACGCCTCCACAATCCTTCCCCAAAACACCAAGGTCAGGTCTGTCACAGCAATACCCCACTCGTCTGGTACCAATTTCTGTCCTAGTTTGTCTTCCATTGCTGTGACAAAACACTCTGACCGACACCAACTTGGGGAGGAAAGGGTTTATTCAGCTTACATCTCCTGGGTCACAGTTCATCACTTAGGGAGCCCAAGGCAGGAACTCAGGGCAGGAACCTGGAAGCAGGAGCTGAGGCACAAGCCATGGAGGAATGCTATTAATTGGCTTGCTCCCCTGGCTCATGCCCAGCCTGCCTTCTTATATGGTACACAACAACCTGCCCAGGGTGGCACACTCATTATGGGCTGGGCCCTCCCACATTGCCTGACAATCAAGACAACATTCCACAGATGTGGCCACGGGCCAATCCAATGGAGCCAGTTCCCTAATTGAGGCTCCCTCAACCCAGGTGTGTCAAGTTGACACTAAAGCTATCCAGCACAAATGGGAAAAAGCCTCAGAAACAGAATGGAGGAAGAAGAAAAAAGAATATCAGACCTGGAACATAACACAGAACAACTAAAAAGGCAAGTAAAGACTGAAAAATTTAAAAGTACACAAGAGTGGAACAACCAGGAAAGGTGGGACACTATGTGAAGATCAAACCTCCACATCATAGGGATAAAGGGAGGAGAAGAATCCCAAGAGAATGGTATTGATCAGATCTTCAACAGAATAATAGATGAAATTTTCCCCAAACTAAAATAGAGAAACCCATACAAATACAAGAAGCACATAGAACACCAAATAGACAAGACCAGAAAAGAAACTCCCCTTGCCATATCATAGTTAAAACACTAGACGCCCAAAACAAAGACGAAATTCTGAAAGTCACAAGAGAAAAACAACATGTTACATATAAGGGGAAAACCTATCAGAATTACAGTTGACTTTTCAGTGCAAACTATGAAAGCAAGAAGAACATGGACCAAAGCATTCCCAGTGCTCAAACAACTATAAATGCCAACCCCGGTTATCATACCCAGCAAAAATGTCAATTCTAATTGAAGGAAAGAGAAAAATCTTCCATGAAATAAGCAAGATGAAAGAATACATGTCCAGAAAACCAACCTGTCAAAGAATACTTGAAGCAATTCAAAGGACAGAGAGGAGCGACTACCCTGAGGAATGTTGAAAGAGAAATCAATAAAAGCAGAACTACAGAAGTAGAAACCTAGACCAAAAATGCAAATGGATAATAAGGTGAAAGGAAGCAACACACATCTCTCAATTATAACCTTAAATATTAATGGACTAAACTCCCCAATCAAAAGGCATAGACTGGGAGAATGGATTAGGAAACAGGATCAATCGATCTGCTGTCTACAAGAAACCCATCCCAACCTAAAGGATAAGCACCAACTTAAAGTGAAAGGATGGAAACAAAAATATTCCAAGCAAATGGTACAAAAAGAAAGCAGGAGTTGCTATTTTGATATCAGGCAAAATAGACTTCAAAGTAGAAGCAACCAGAAGAGACAAAGAGGACCATTACTTCCTTACCAAAGGGAAAATTAACCATTAAGACTTCACAATCATGAATATATATATAGGCACCAAACTCCAGTGTACCAATCTTTATAAACACAACTCTATGGGACCTCGAGGCACAGATCAACCACAGCACACTCATAGTAGGGGACCTCAATACCCCACTGAGTCCATTAGACAGATCAACTGGACAAAGAATAAACAGACAGACATTTGAACTGAATAATACTATACAGCAATTGGCCCTCACAGACATCTTCTGAATATTCCACCCAAGCACCAGAGAACATACTTTCTACTCAGCACCCTACGGAACAGTCTCCAAAACTGACCACATACTTGGACACAGAAAAAACCTCAACAAATACAAAAAAATTGAAATAATTTCATGCATTCTATCAGACCACAGTTCAATAAAGCTCAATATCAACACCAGGATAAGCCCTGCTACCTACACAAACACATGGAGGCTAAGCAATGCACTCCTGAATAATGAAGGGGTCAAGGAGGAAAGAAAGAAAGAAAGAAAGAAAGAAAGAAAGAAAGAAAGAAAGAAAGAAAGAAAAGCATTCCTGGACCTAAACAACAATTACAGTACAATACAACAAAACCTATGGGACACTTTAAAAGCAGTCCTAAGAGGGAAGCTTATAGCCCTGGGAGCCTGCATTAAAAAACAGAAAGAGCACAAATAAATGAGATAACACTACAGTTAAAAGCACTTGAAAGACAACAACAAATGAACCCTAAATGCAACAGACAGGAAGAAATAAAAATCAGAGCAGAAATCAATGAAACAGAAACAAAGAAAACAATATAAAAAAAAATCAACAAATCCAAAAGTTGGTTCTTTGAAAGAATAAACAAGATAGACAGACCTCTAGCCCAGTTAACCAAAAGAAAGAAAGAGCAACTCCAAATCAATAGAATTCATGATGAAAGGGGAAGTATCACAACAGGCAATGAAAAGATCCAGACAATCATATGGGAATACTTCAAAAACCTATACTCTACTAAATTTGAAAACCTAAGAGAAATGGATAAATATCTGCAATCCAGGGAATCACCAAAGCTAAACCAAGAAGAGATTGACAGCTTAACAGACCCATAATATATGAAGAAATTGAAAATGTAATAAGAGATCTCCCAACTAAAAAAAAAAATCCCAGGCCCAGATGGTTTCATAGCAGAATTCTATAAAACATTTAAAGAGGACTTACAACCATTATTACTCAAACTGTTCAGAAGAATACAAGCAGAGGGAAATCTCCCAAATTCCTTCCATGAAGCCAGCATCACTCTAATACCAAAACGAGGCAAAGATACAAGCAAGAAAGAAAGCTATAGACCCATCTCATTAATGAACATAGATGCAAAAATTCTCAGCAAAATACTTGCAAAGTGCATGCAGAACCACATCAAATATCCATCATGATCAAGTGGGATTTATACCAGAGATGCAGGGATGGCTCAACATATGAAAATCAGGAAATATCATAAAACACATAAATGGACTGAAGGACAAAAACCACATGATCATCTCAATTGATGCAGAAAAAGCCTTCAACAAAATCCAGCATCATGATTAAAGTCCTAGAGGGAATTGGACTGGAAGGATCATTCATCAACATAATCAAAGCCATATACAAGAAACCCACAGCCAGCATCATCCTGAATGGAGAAAAGTTAGAAGGATTCCCCATAAAGGTAGGAATCTGGCAAGTCTTCCCCCTCTCGCCACTCCTTTTCAATATAGTGCTTGAAACACTGGCTAGGGCAATAAGGCAAGACAAGGAAATTAAAGGAATACTAATTGGAAAAGAGGAAGTCAAACTATCCCTTTTTGCAGACGATATGATAATTTACCCAAGGGATGCTAAAAACTCAACCAGAAAACTCCTAAAAATGATTAAGAGTTTTGGTAAAGTGGCAGGATACAAAATTAACCTAGAAAAATCAGTAGCCTTTCTTTACACCAACTACAAGCAACTGAAGAAGGAACAATTACAATAGCCTCAAAAACAATAAAATATCTAGGAACAAACCTAACCAAAGACACCAAAGATCTATACAACAAAAATTTTATACTCCTGAAGGAGATTGAAGAAGATATCAGAAGATGGAAAGATCTCCCATATTCATCGATTGGAAAAATCAATATAGTAAAAATATCCATTCTACACAAACTGTTGTATAGATTTAATGCAATCCCAATAAAAATCCCCAAGAGTTTCTTCACAGGCTTGGGAAAAAAGTCCTTAATTTCATTTGGAATAACAAAAGATCCTGAATAGACAAAGCAACCCTGAGTGAAAAGAGCAATACAGGGGGGATCACTATACCAGACCTCAAACTATACTACAGGGCTATAGTCATAAAAACAGCTTGGTACTGGCACAGAAACAGACCTGTTGACCAATGGAACAAAACTGAAGATCCAAACGAACACATACAATTTCAGCCACCTCATATTTGACAAAGGGGCCAAAAAGACTCAGTGGAGGAAAGACAACATCTTCAGCAAACGGTGTTGGCAAAACTGGATCACCACTTGTAGAAGAATAAAATTAAACCCCTGCCTCTCACCCTGTACAAAAATCAACTTCAAATGGATCAAAGACTCAACATGAAACCCAAAACTCTGAAGGTGATAGAAGAAAAAGTTGGCAGCAACTTACAAGACATAGGTGTAAGAAAAGTCTTTCTAAATCAGACAACAGCTGCACAGGAAATAAGGTCGACAATTGACAACTGGGACCTTATTAAACTCAAAAGTTTCTGTACAGCAAAAGAAACAATCAGGGAAGTTAAGAGAAAACCCACAGAGTGGGAGGAAACTTTCACTGCAGATACATCTGAGAGAGCATTAACTTCCAGAATCTATAGACTACTCAAAAAACAAAGAAGAAAAAAAAAGACTCACTCAAAAGATGGAGTAAAGAGCTGAACAGAGACCTCACAAGTGAGGAAATAGAGATGGCTGAGAAACATCTTAAAAATTGTTCAACATCGCCAATAATTAAGGAAATGCAAATTAAAACCACTTTAAGATATCATCTCACTCTGATAAGACTGGCTGGGATCAAGAAAACAAATGATACCAAATGCTGGAGAGGTTGTGGGAAAAGGGGAACACTCATCCTCTGCTGGTGGGAATGTAAACAACCACTATGGAAAGGAGTGTGGAGAAAGAACCCTTAAAAGATTCAAAATGAGCCTACCACCTGACCCAGACATACCACTTCTGGGGATATATCCACCAGACTTCCTACCACAGAAATGCATGTACAGCCATGTTTATTGCAGCCCTCTTCACAATAGCAAAGAGCTGGAACCAACCCAAGTGCCCCTCAACTGATGAGTGGATAGAGAAAATGTGGTACATCTACACAATGGAGTTCTATGCAGCGGTAAAGAACGATGACATCATGAAATTTGCAGGTAAATGGATGGAACTAGAAGATTTTATGTGAAGTGAAGTAACACAGTCCCAGAAAAACAAANGCCCCGATTTCTGTTCTTTTCGGCCTCCTCCTCCCTTTCCTTCGCCCCCTGCCCCCACAGGCTTCCTTTTCCTCCTGTTCTCTCCCTCGTTCCTTTCGCCTCTTTGGCTTGTGTTCGCCTGTTCCGCCTCTTTTTTTTTTCCCGGGGCCGTGGCCTAGCCGTCCCCCCCCCCACACAAACATATACAGCACACACATACAGCCTTTATCCCCCCCCTCTGGGGCCATCCGCCGGGGTCCGCCCCTCCGGACACATAGGCACCTGGCTAGAGGCCTCATACACACATGAGAGAACACCCACCCTCGTGCCTGGTCTATCCCCTGCCCGGTCGTACCTCGCCTGTTCGCTTTTCCCACCTCGCCTGTCGCCTTTGGACTCTTTTAACCGTTCCCACCAACACCCCCCCCCCCCTCCACCCGCCCCACCCCCCCGCCCCCCACCCCCCCCACCACCGCCTTGGCTTTCGGCTTCGTGTTCGGCCCAGAGACATATTTTGCTGCTTTCTGCCCTGGCCTCCCCTGCTTCTGGCCCTTTTGCACCTGCATTTCTCCACCCCTAGAGGTGTCTCCGGACCATAGACATGCCACGTCCCCTTCTCCGTCCCTCGCCCCCTGTGGCCGCTGCTCTCTCCCAAGCTGCGATACATACACCCTGTTCCCCGCCCCCTTCCATTCTTTTCTCTCCTGCCCCCGCCTCTCTGTCCTTCGTCCTAGGGCCCCTTTGTTTTCCTCTCATACATCCGCGCTCGCCCTTCTCCTGCCCCCCCTGCTCGCCGTTTCCCCGCCTTTTCCCGCCTTCTTTTCCTTCCATCTTGTCTTTCTCCCCCTCTTTTCCTCTCCTTCCCTCCCCTGGACTTGGCCTCCCCCATTTCTTGCACCCCCCGGCGTCGCCCCTTGGCCCCCCGGCTTTTTGGGGGTCTTTTTGCGCCCTGGGTCTCCCTGTCGCCCCCCTGGCCTGGCCCTTGCCTCTGTCGCCCAGGCTGGCCTTCCCGCCCTCCCCGCGCTCCGCCTGGGCACCCTTTTTCTACCCCCCCCCCTCCGCTGGCCCTTTCCCCGGCCTGTGCCCCCCGCCTGGCCCCACCTTGCGCACGTTTCTTCCGCCGCTCTGCTCTAACTCGGCCCGCTTCTTCCCTTCTTCTCTCCCTTCTCCTCCCCCTCCTCTTCTTCTTTCCGCCGCCCCTCCTCCGTCCTTCTTTCGCTTTCTTCCCGCCATCCCCTCCTTTGTTCTGTTCCCTTTTCTCCGCGTTCTGGGTTTACGCTGCGTGTTTCTTCAGCTTCCTTTACAAGTCACTCCTTTTTTTATTCCTAAAACCACTTTGCTCTGCAAAACCTGTCTGTTTCCCACTCGTCTGCGGCATGGCATTGTTTTCTGCTTCCTTCGTGACTGCTTTCTGTTTTCGCACTTCACCTGTTTGGCCTTCTCTCTTGTGCGACCCCGACAACCAACCCTCGTTTCCTGCATCCCTCCTTGGATGACAGCACTGGCCTGTTTATCTGGCCTGTGCTGGTACATAGCTTTTGCACTCGGGTGGATATTGCATACTCTTGCTCCAACTTGCTGCCATCATTCCCCAGGTGCCTCTTTGGCCCATCAGTACGCTTTCTAACTTGTCGTACCGCACACTTACGGGGCAAATCACGGCCCCACTTTAAACTGAACTACCTCCGGGTGCAATGCTTTTGTCCATACTCCAGAGGCCCGCCCTGTTTGTGGTTCTCCTCTCTCTTCAACCCTTACACGTGCCGTGCCCACTTCCACAGGAGCCAATCTACGTTGTTTGCTATTGTCTTTACACTTCACTGACCCTACGCGTTTTAAACCTGTACCCCTGTATCATTTTCGAAATCCACGCATGGGCCCTGGAACTACACTACCTTCTACCTATGCGTGGCCCTTGCCACGTCTTTCTAGCGGAACCTTCCCGACCAGGGTGCACTGGGTTGTGGATTGCACCTACTGTCATTTCTACCGTTCCCTTTTCCCGCGTAACCGTCACGGAGACGGGCAGTGGACCCACCACCAGCACTCTGGAACCTGCCACCTTGCTTTCCTTTATAATACCCCCTCACTCGACACTGCAGCTACTCCACGGACGCGTAATACACTCTTGGGCCATAGGTCCGGACCAGAACGTTTCCTCGGGACTTCATCTGGCGAGCTTGAAACCATCGCTACTACGAACCCTAAAGGACTTCTACTAACACACGACTGGGAAACCCTCGGCGCGGAGAGAAGAGCAGCGCACACCGTCGAAGGGAAAGCCCGACAGACCCCTTTCCTCAATCTTGTTGGGTATTTTCGTGCGCTCTCGACCCGTGCACTCAGACAGCCAAGCAGCCATTTCAACCACGCACTGCCACCGCTTCTAGAATGGCAAGACCCCGTGCAAGCCCAGTCAGCTGTGGCTCCGGTCGCGGAGGGCCGGGCGCCCTCCGCCCTACGCTGAGGTGGGGACGGGCGGTGGGCGGGACGCCCCAGCCTAGTGAGGACTCTGTTTAGCAGGCCATTGAATCGGATGTGGGAGACAGGGAAGAGTTAATGTTTCCTTACTAGCTGTGAGTGCTGGTAGTGTTGACCAGACTCCAAGAGATAGACCTACATCCAGAAGCACTTGGAAAACACAGGTTAGACTAAATAATGCCTTTACAAAAACAAGAGGCAATAATAGAGGATACAAGTGTGCAGTTGGGGAGGATAGTAAAGAATAGGTGCGCGGGGAAAGAGGGTCTAATATGGCATAATACATTGTATGAAATTTTTGACTAATAAAAATATTTTTTAAAGAGTTTCGACGTTGACAGGTGGCAGAACAAGACTCTCAACTCCCCCTAGGACATTGGCAAGAGCTGAGCAGGGCCAGGGCAGCCTTTGCAACCAGAGCCTCAAAGGAATTTGAAGGGGTCTGAGCAGAATTGAGACTCGCCTGAAAAGCACAGTTATCAAATGGCACATCAATAATCCATTCAAGAGCATCCAAAGGAAAACTCAAGGGGATGGAGAAGGTATAAGGAGACTACCCACCACAGAGGACCTCCCAGTGAAAGGGAAGGAGCATAGTCTACAGAAGAGCCAAAAATCAAATCAGTCCTGCTTCAGGGCTGCCCTCAGCTTGGTGGGAGAAGTTTCTCCTACAGAGGGGCTGCCCTTATTGCAGAGACTCACAGCTGGAGAAAAGTGCTGAGAATAAGCGACCATTAAGTGCTCTACTGGAAATGGGATAATTACATCAAACTGTCCCTCAGGCCCAAGGAACATCCTGAAGAAGGGACAGGAAGAATGTAAGAAGGGCAAGAGTGTGTGAAATGCTGTCTTCTGAGCCCGGCATGGTCATCGAATTCATGTACTCACAGGAGTGATGGTTACCTCCTCAAGGCCTGCATGGATCACCTACTGAGCCCATTAACATTTCATCATGCATGGGAGAGGGATCCATGAGGGCTCCACCCTTCCCCCCAGGACGTAAGCAATTAATGATTGATAGCTGGAGGTGTTTCGCCCTTGCTCAAGTAAATAACCATCTAGGTATGTTCATGGCCAGCAAAAAACTAATTCAATCAGGAGAGAGAGAAGAGAGGAGAAAACATGCGGTTTGGCAGGAAGTGGATTAGAGAAGATAATGGGGAGTAGATAGCACCAAAGTTCATTTTACATATATATAAATCTGTGAAAGAATAAGTTTTAAAATACTTTTCTTTTTTTATTTTTTGTTTTTTTTTTTTTTTTTTTTAATATATTTTTAAAACATAGATGCATGATTTCCGCCTTTCCCTTCTCCCCCCCACCCCAAGATCATGCACTCTCTGCCATAATTGTCCTGCCATCTTTCTCTCAGTCTTTTTTTTTTTGTTTATGATTCACATTTTCCTCCTTTAATTTTAATATTATTCTAAAATATATTACATATTTCCACTCTATATATTAATTACAGAGTCTGAAAGTCATGGTGGATCAATTCTAGAGCCGTTAAGAGATTTACAATTATAAAAACATAGTTGCTTTTAGATAAACAGAAATATAACAAAATGTGTTGTAGGCCCTGACTTTCATCTGGGGATTTGGTGTTGGCATCCACAAATGAGGGAGACCATTCAACCTCTTGTTTTTCTGGGACTGTGTTACTGCTCACTCAGCATATGGCTTTGATTCCATCAGTTTACCTGAAAGTTCATGAGTCCATCTTCTTTTATCCATAGTAGTACTCCATTGTGTAGATGTACCACACATTTTTGTCATCTACTCTTCAGTTGAGGACATTTGGGTTCGGTTCTAGCTCTTTGCTATTGTGAAGAGAGCTGCAATAAACATGAATGTATAGAATGAGTCTTTGGGCATATACCCAAGAGTGGTATGGCTGGGTCAGGTGGTAGGCTCCATTTTGAGTCTTTTAAGGTTCGTCCACAACTGCCTTTCCATAATGGTTTGGTACAAGGTCTACAATTCCCACCAGCAGTGGATGACTGTTCCACTTTCCCCACACACCCCCCACTCCACTTATGCATTGGTTGTCTTTTGTGTTCTTTTGATCTTGTTTCACTATTTGAGGTAGATGATATCTGAGAGTGGTTTTTTACTTTAGCATTTCCTTATTATTAATGATGTTGAACACTTTTAAAGATGTTTTCTCAGCTGCTTTATTTTCCTCACTGGTGAAGATCTCTCGTTCAGCTCTTTACTCCATCTTTTGAGTAGGTCATTTGTTTTCTTACTTCTTTGTTTGTTTGTTTTGTTTTTGTCTTTTTGAGACAGGGTCTCCCTGTAGCTTTGCCTGTCCTGGAGCTCACTCTGTAGACCAGGCTGGCCTTGAACTCACAGAGATCTGCCTGCCTCTGCTTCCCAAGTGCTAGGATTAAAGGCTTGCCCACCACCTCCCGCCAGCACTTCTGTTTTTTTTGGAGTAGTCTATATATCTTGATTTACTAATGCTCTGTGAGATGAATCACTGGGTGAAGATTTCCATCCCACTCTGTGGGTTTTCTCTTACTTCCTTTATTGTTTCTTTCACTGTACAGAGCTTTGAGTTTGATGAGGTCCTGTTTGTCGGCTATTGACCTTATTTCCTTCCTGCACAGCTGCTGTCTGATTTAAGAAGAGTCTTTTCCTTGCCTATGTTTGTTGGTTGTTACCAAATTTTTCTTTCTATCACCTTCAGGGGTTTTGGTTTCATGTTGAGATCTTGATCCACTTGGAGTTGATTTTGCAGGGTGAGAGGTAGGGGTTTAATTTTGTACTCTACAAATGATGGTGCCAGTTTTGCCAGCACCATTTGCTGAAGATGCTATTCTTCCCCCATTGAGATTTTTTTTTTTTTTTTTGCCCCTTGTCAATATGAGGTGCCTGAAAATTATATGAGCTCAAGTTTTGGATCTTCAATTTTGTTCCACTGGTCATGGGTCTGTTTTTGTGCCAGTACCAGGCTTGTCTTTATGACTATGGCGCTGTAATATATTTGTAGTTTGGTAAAGCAATCCCCCCTGTACTGCATTTTTTCACTTAGAGTTGCTTTAGCTATTCAGGGTCTTTTTGTTTTCCATATGATTTAAGGATTTTTTTCCCCAAGTCTGTGAAGAAGTTCATGGGGATTTTGATGGGATGCATTAAATCTGTATATTGATTTGGGTAAAATGGATTTTAACTATATTAATTTTTCCAATCCATGAGTCTGGGAGATCTTCCCATCTTTTGATGTCATTTTCAATCTCCTTCTTCAGTGGTTTAAAATTTTTGTTGTAGAGATCATTGGTATCTTTGGTTAGGTTTTGTTCCCAGTTGGCCTCAAAAATAATAAATATTCTTTAAAAAAGAACATTGAAATATGGCAAGGGAGAAGGAATATCTTAAGAGTAGAGTGTTGGCTGGGGATATAGCTCAGTGGTAGAACATACACTTAGCATGCATAAAGCTCTAGACACAAGGCCCAGCACCCAAAAATAAAATATTGGTAATTTGAAATTCTCTACAGGTGGGAAAAATATGTTCTGCAGCAAACACAGAACAATGACATCTTCAAATCATTTTCACCAAAGGTCTATGCATAGCAGTGACTAGGCTACTTTGGGTTGGATGTGTATATTTCCTTGAATGATATCCAGTGTTTGTTTTGTATTTAAAAAATTTTTTTATTTTATTATTTATTTATTTTCTGTATGTGTTGAAATGTAACTGTCTGCATGCAAGTCGTGCACCTGTGTCGTGCAATGCCGCGGAGGTCAGAAGGGGTTCGGATTCCCCTGGAACTGGAGTTCTCCTGGAATTGGAGTTTTCAGATGGTTCTCAGCCGCCATGTGGGTGCTGGGGATCGAACCCGGGTCCTCTGAAGAGAGCAGTCGGCATTCTTAACTCTAGGCCATCTCTCCAACCCCCTGTTTTGTATTTTATATGGAATAAGACCTTATAGATGTTTTAAAAGAATCATATGCTTAAATTTATTGAGATATTATAAAAGGCAGAACATAGACTTCTATTCCCACTGTTCCTGAGTGCATCCCTTCCTTCCAGCCAAGTGCAACTCTTTGTCTTAGGACATTTTTTTTGCATGTTTCCTTTATTGTTTCTGTCCTTTTCATTCTTTTTAGATAGAGTTCTTACTATGCTGCCTGGCTAGTCTCTAATTTTTGGGCTCAAGAGATCCTCTTGTTTAAGCCTCCTGATAGTGTAGCTATATAACGTGTCTGTCAGCAAGACAGATCAGTTTTAAAATTCAAAATAAAGTTGAAAGATAATTAAGGTATATTAAAATTCAGATAAAATAAGATTTTAACTTTAGATATAGTAAAATAACCATCCAATTTTGGCTTTGGTTAGAGCCACTGAGGCTCAAGAAACAAGTAAGACTCACTTCTTTCCCTCTAGAGTCAACAGTCTAGTAGAGAAAAATTAGTAAACTTAGGGCTGTAATTTACTCTGCTAGGCAGAGGTATGAGAGCTGGCTTTAGACAAACATTTGAAGGAAACAGAAATTGGC
The DNA here is from genome assembly GCA_009823505.1 of Rhizomys pruinosus. Taxonomy (NCBI): domain Eukaryota; kingdom Metazoa; phylum Chordata; class Mammalia; order Rodentia; family Spalacidae; genus Rhizomys; species Rhizomys pruinosus. The sequence goes on along the minus strand of VZQC01009175.1, from coordinate 2,185,276 downwards.
CTCGAGTTTTAGCTGGGGAGGTGAAGTGGGACTAGATGAAAGGATACTTTATGAGGGAAGTGACACTTCAACTTGTTGAAAGGGTCAAGGCAAAATGAGAAAGATACCTTTAAGACAGAGTTCTGCTTGGAATGCAAAAAGAACAGTGTGAATGAGGTGGGATGGCAAAACAGGAGGCCAGTGTCCTTAGAGCCTGTAGGGAGGTTTAAATTTCATTTTTATGCATTGTATTATCATTATATTTTTAGTTGGAAGGATAACAAAATCATTCTTAAATACTAGAGAGAAGGGTCACTCACAGTGTGAAGAAAGGAATTGCATGGCAGGGTAGCAGGTGAGGGAGTCTTTCGTAAGCCATTTCTGAACACGAGCCCCAGCAAGGGCTGGGAGGCTGCTCAGTGTTGGTGCCCTTTTCTGAAACAGAACACACCCCAGGACAGGAAGGATTGAAGAAAAAAATGAAGTGAATTTACTGTTGAGTTTGAGATGTGCTGTCCGGTTATCCATGCTTACTAAGAACTGAATATATAACTAAGAAAGAGGAAAGACAACCAATAAGGCAGAGTCCCTGAGGAGAGCACAGGAGGGAAGAATAGAGAGAGAGAATGCAGAGCTTTGGTACCCAGGCCAGTGTAGAGGAAGGCAAAGAGTAAGGCTCCATCAAAACCACCGAAGTTAGAGGTCAGGTAATGGAACAGATACAGACTTTGGCTTTAGTGATGTCAGCGTGGGCCATTTCAGTCTCAGCAACATTATTCCAGAGCGAATCATAATGATAGAATGTTGATTTCTATTTAAAGAAGTTGAAATTAAAGAAAAGGAATTTTCAAGTGCTAGCTGAGGGCGGGGAAGAGTAGCTCCATGCAAGAGGCCTTACCTAGCAGGCACTAGACCTATGTTTGGGCCCCAAACTGAAACAAAACAAACATGAATGAAGGACCCAAAGACTAGATGGAACTATAAGAAATAAGAAAACAGAATCTTGTTTTCTTTCTAAAATATGAAATTATAGGGAAATCTATCTTCTCTGTAAGGTTGAAGATAAAGGCATCCAGGAGAAATGGGTTAGGAGAGAGCCCCTGAGAACTAGAAGTGGGTGCACAGTGGATCTAGTCCCCAGGGTTCTGAATCTAGCGCCTCCCGTAAGTTCTGGTTTTGAGTGTTTGGTCCCAGGTGGTAGCACTGTGCTGGGAAGCTGTGCAGCCTTAGGAGGTTGGGCCTAGTTGGTAGAAGGTCATTAGGGGCAGATCTTTCAAGATTACAGCACGCTCCTTGCTCTACTCTTGCTCTCTACCCTGTGAATAGCCCTGCCTTTCATTCCTGCCTCCACAGATAGAGCCCCTCAGCCTTGCCATCTCTGCTCTCATGCACTGAAACATCTCTCGCTGTAATCGACAAAAGTCTTTCTCCTCCCTTTAGTTGTTTCTGTCAGGTATTTTTGTCACAAACAACACACAAGTAACCAGTAAAGAAGGAAAACAGAAAAAATTCAAGAATGTCTGACATCCGTGGGGCAGTTTCCACAGTCAAATAGGGGGCATGTTTGTATTATTTGACATGGGCAGCTACACAGGACTTAGAGTTTGATTTTTGGTTGAGGGGAGGAGAGACATCAGAAGTTGTTAAAATAAGAAGGCCTGGGATGCAGCACAGGGGTAGAGTGCTAGATCCATCTTAGTTTCTCTGGAATCTGATAAAAGACAGTATAAAGACAGCAGTGGATGGGAGAAAATAACGAACAGAATTTTGTTGGTGAATTGAGATGTACTGTCTGATTTACAGATATTTGGAAAAAAAAAAAAGTTGGTTCCTGGGAATCAATAGCCCTTAAGAGGAAGCCCACAAGGCAGACTCCCTGGAGACACAAAGAAGTAAAATTATAAATAGCTATCAAGAGCTGTGTTTATTGAGACTCTGCTTAAAATGTCTTGTAACAGTTTCTGACTAATCCTTCCAAGGGGCTATTAATAAACCCTGGCTTATTATAGCTTTCTGTGCTCATTAAGAGAAAAATATGCCATTTTTTCTTAATGAAAATATATTTTTTCCACAGCTGTTACTATTAACATCTGAGACTTATGAAAACTTTGTTTTTCAATTGAAACTAGAATAACAAGCCTGACCTTTAATATACTTAATATGTAATCTATCTCATGATCTATCAATAACTATTTTCCCTAAGAAATCTGGATGAAAATACATTGGAGATAAGGAAACCATGTGGGAAATATATTTTTTAATTTTTTTATTGGTTATTAAACTTTTTACATATATCATACAATCATTTCTCAATCGAATTTAAGATACTTCCCTTTCCATGCCCCCCACCCACCTGAGTTCTTGCACTTTGCCATACATGTCTTTCATCTTGTTCTGAGAACTTTCCAGAGTTTTTTTCCAGTTCTTTTGTTACTGTTCTAACTTTGTATTGCTTCAAATATTATAAATATATATATATATATATATATATATATTACAGAGTTTTTTCTAGTTCTTTCTTTTCTGTTCTCTCTAACTTGTATTGCTCAATATAATACATAGTTATATATATATACACATAAATACATACATACATACATACACATACCACCTGAATTGGAGGATTTTCTTTCTTCTTTCTTTCTTTCTTTTTTTTTTTTTTGCTAAAAGATGTCAAAGGATGTGTTTGAAGCTGCCTCCTTGGCAACCCAAACAATCATCAATCTTCCCTTGTGCTCCACACTGGGGTCTTTCCCTCCCATGGTCCCACAAACGAGGTCCAGTAAACATGCATCCTGTCTTGATCTTCCTGTACTGGCCTCCATACAGCCTGGGTAGTCCAACAATGGCAGTCTATACTCTGATGAGACTGAAATCCCAGTAGCTGCTCAGTTCACAGGCTGTGTATCTCAGTACTCCCCACTGGCATTGAAGATTTGGAGGATTCTTGGAGAGACATGAGTCTTCAGTCCTTATTGGAGGGTTAAAAAGCTGTGTTTTCATGTCTTTGAAGAATGGCAAAAGCAGTGGCAGCCACAGAGTAGATGCACTTGCCAGTAAGAATTAAAGAAAGGGCAAACAACAGTGCTCTCTCTTTTTTATTTTTGGTCTTTTTACTAAGATCTCAAGTTTTATATCTGAAGTACAATTTCTCAGGCCTTACTGATTATTTCTGGTTTTACTCTCCTTTTGGATGCTTAAAGCCATACAGTTAGCCCAGATTAACCAAGGTTTTTGTTTTCTTAAGGACAGTTGAGGATCTGGTCCTTAGGAGTCTCTCAGGGTTTTTTTTTTTTGAGGGGGGAGGAGGGTGGGAGCCCCTGGATCCTTTTAGCTTTTCACTTACCAGTTCCATCTACTCAAGGACAAAATCAGGTTTTGCTAGACCAGGCTTCCCTTTTTGAAGTAGATTGGACACTGGCTGAAGTCCCATTAGTGGATCTCTAAGACCTCCCTGAACAGGAAGATTGGTGACCCACATTTGCACGACATTTCAAGAGTGCCCCACATGCATAGTCCCCTAAGACTTGGTTGACCTCTGAGGGAAAGGGAACAAAGTTATCCTTAGGTCCCTTACACCAAATTGGTGTATGGTCATTAAGCACCCAGAAAGGGATAAGTTAACCAGCAACAATACATTGCAGCTTATATTAAATTGTATCTTTTGAAAAACAAACTGTATGTTATTTCCATATTGTATTTCTTGATTTGCATTTTTCCTATTTTAATTTGTATATTCTAAAAAGATGCATACATACCCACCATTAATATACCAAAAATCCAAAGTCTGAAAATAAATTGGTAGGTTAGTTCTAGAACCTGTCTAGGGGGATTCACAATATAAGAGGCACAGTTGTTTTCAGATCATGAAGACTATAACATTAATGTTGGCTCAGTTTGCCTTACAACTAGGTAACTGGTGCTACATCCACAAGATGAGGATGACCGTTCATCTTGTGCCAGCCTGATCTACAGAGCGAGCTCCAGGCCAGCTGGAGACCCTGTCTCAAAAAAGACCAAAAAAAAAAAAAAAAAGGTTCTACAGAAGAAATAAATTGGCTTTTTAAGACAGAAGAAATAAATTGGCTTTTTAAGTCGGACTGACTAGATTCAAACTGATTTCCCCACTTCTACCCTGTCATGCTATGAGCTTTCCTAAGGTTTCTTTATATTGTATAACATGTCCTAAGTATTCCTGAGGATAAAATAGATAATACACAGCAGGGTCTTAGGAAGTACCTGGCAAGTGAATACACTTACATTCATTACTGTAGCAAAACTACCATCTACTTATTTAAAAATGCATTTGTAAGATTTACCGTAATTTGGTATTTTCAAATTCTTTGACTTTTAACTCAGTGATTTCTTTTTGTCTCTCTAAATCTTTTGAAACTTTCTTGAATTTGATCAAAAGTGAGGACAGAGAGTCATCTTGTTCTGCCACTGTCTGTTCCATCTCAGCCAGACGAATAAAATGTTTGTTGGTAGGTACTGGGGCAGGAGATTGTTTTTTCAAATCCTATGAAATATGAATGCATTAGTCATGGGCAAATCAATCCAATGCCATTACTTAGTCAATTTGGATCCTCAAACAATCAATGCAGTTCAAAAGTCAATGATTTAATAGGAAAAGAAGGATTAAAGAAGATAGGATCTAGAAACAGTGCTCTTGCTACTCAGGATTATGTTGATGAACTAATAAGGTAAGGCTCAGGGATCCTAATGAACCATGCTAAGAGAAGAAAGGCCATTTCACACATACAGAAAAAAATGGTTAAAAGAGGCAAGTACCAGGATAATTTAAATGGAAAATTGACACACATAAACGTCCAATGAGTGGAATTTGAAAAGATGAGAGTCAGATCATAGGAGGCTTTGAGTCCACAACAAAGGAATGTTAACATGATTTTTTTCAAGTAATGACAAATTACTGAAGAATTTGGACTTAAGATAAAGAATGATGAGAGGTAGTTTTTGGAAATTACTTTGGCAATAAAAAAGTAGGCTGAATTCTGTAAGACATGAACAGAGGCAAATTTTAAATTATATGGTATCAAAAATCAATAAAAAACAGAACTCTCAGAATCTTACCTCAGCTGTTTGTTTGAATTTATTGAGTGAGCTATCAGCCTGTAGTTCTAATTTATGGTGAAGAACATTAAGGTCTTCCTCATGTTTCTTAACAATTTCTCTTTGCTCCTATTGTATCAAAAATTGAAATTATGGTTGAAATAGATTCAATTCCAAATATCTTAATAGTTTATCTTTCACTTCTAAAAACTCAAAACAGAAAAGCCATAACTCTGTATATATATATATATATATATATATATATGTATATATATTGAAGCAATACAAGTTAGAACAGTAACAAAAGAACTGGAAAAAAACTCTGGAAAGTCTCAGAACAAGATGAAAGACATGTATGGCAAAGTGCAAGAACTCAGGTGGGGTGGGGGCGCATGGAAAGGAAGTAACTCTAAATTCGATTGAGAAATGATGTATGATATATGTAAAAAGTTTAATAACAATAAAAAATTAAAAAATATATTTCCACATGGTTTCCTTATCCCAATGATTTTCATCCAAATTTCTTAGGGAAAATAGTTATTGATAGATCATGAGATAGATTACATATTAAGTATATTAAAGGTCAGGCTTGTTATTCTAGTTTCAATTGAAAAACAAAGTTTTCATAAGTCTCAGATGTTAATAGTAACAGCTGTGGAAAAAATATATTTTCATTAAGAAAAAAATGGCAATATTTTTCCTTAATGAGCAAGAAAGCTATTAATAAGCCAAGAGTTTATTAATAGCCCCTTGGAAGGATTAGTCAGAAACTGTTACAAGACATTTTAAGCAGAGTCTCAATAAACACAGCTCTTGATAGCTATTTATAATTCTCACTTCTTTGCTGTCTCCAGGGAGTCTGCCTTGTTGGGCTTCCTCTTAAGGGCTATGATTCCCAGGAACCAACTTTTTTTTTTTCCAAATATCTGTAATCAGACAGTACATCTCAAATTCACCAACAAAATTCTGTTCGTTATTTTCTCCCATCCACTGCTGTCTTTATACTGTCTTTTATCAGATTCCAGAGAAACTAAGATGGATCTAGCACTCTACCCCTGTGCTGCATCCCAGGCCTTCTTATTTTAACAACTTCTGATGTCTCTCCTCCCCTCAACCAAAAATCAAACTCTAAGTCCTGTGTAGCTGCCCATGTCAAATAATACAAACATGCCCCCTATTTGACTGTGGAAACTGCCCCACAGATGTCAGACATTCTTGAATTTTTTCTGTTTTCCTTCTTTACTGGTTACTTGTGTGTTGTTGTGACAAAAATACCTGACAGAAACAACTAAAGGGGAGAAAGACTTTTGTCGATTACAGCGAGAGAGTTTTCAGTGCATGAGAGCAGAGATGGCAAGGCTGAGGGGCTCTATCTGTGGAGGCAGGAATGAAAGGCAGGGCTATTCACAGGGTAGAGAGCAAGAGTAGAGCAAGGAGCGTGCTGTAATCTTGAAAGATCTGCCCCTAATGACCTTCTACCAACTAGGCCCAACCTCCTAAGGCTGCACAGCTTCCCAGCACAGTGCTACCACCTGGGACCAAACACTCAAAACCAGAACTTACGGGAGGCGCTAGATTCAGAACCCTGGGGACTAGATCCACTGTGCACCCACTTCTAGTTCTCAGGGGCTCTCTCCTAACCCATTTCTCCTGGATGCCTTTATCTTCAACCTTACAGAGAAGATAGATTTCCCTATAATTTCATATTTTAGAAAGAAAACAAGATTCTGTTTTCTTATTTCTTATAGTTCCATCTAGTCTTTGGGTCCTTCATTCATTGTTGTTTTGTTTCAGTTTGGGGCCCAAACATAGGTCTAGTGCCTGCTAGGTAAGCCCTCTTGCATGGAGCTACTCTTCCCCGCCCTCAGCTAGCACTTGAAAATTCCTTTCCCTTTAGATTTCAACTTCTTTAAATAGAAATCAACATTCTATCATTATGATTCGCTCTGGAATAATGTTGCTGAGACTGAAATGGCCCACGCTGACATCACTAAAGCCAAAGTCTGTATCTGTTCCATTACCTGACCTCTAACTTCGGTGGTTTTGATGGAGCCTTACTCTTTGCCTTCCTCTACACTGGCCTGGGTACCAAAGCTCTGCATTCTCTCTCTCTATTCTTCCCTCCTGTGCTCTCCTCAGGGACTCTGCCTTATTGGTTGTCTTTCCTCTTTCTTAGTTATATATTCAGTTCTTAGTAAGCATGGATAACCGGACAGCACATCTCAAACTCAACAGTAAATTCACTTCATTTTTTTCTTCAATCCTTCCTGTCCTGGGGTGTGTTCTGTTTCAGAAAAGGGCACCAACACTGAGCAGCCTCCCAGCCCTTGCTGGGGCTCGTGTTCAGAAATGGCTTACGAAAGACTCCCTCACCTGCTACCCTGCCATGCAATTCCTTTCTTCACACTGTGAGTGACCCTTCTCTCTAGTATTTAAGAATGATTTTGTTATCCTTCCAACTAAAAATATAATGATAATACAATGCATAAAAATGAAATTTAAACCTCCCTACAGGCTCTAAGGACACTGGCCTCCTGTTTTGCCATCCCACCTCATTCACACTGTTCTTTTTGCATTCCAAGCAGAACTCTGTCTTAAAGGTATCTTTCTCATTTTGCCTTGACCCTTTCAACAAGATGAAGTGTCACTTCCCTCATAAAGTATCCTTTCATCTAGTCCCACTTCACCTCCCCAGCTAAAACTCGAGGCCAATTTCTGTTTCCTTCAAATGTTTGTCTAAAGCCAGCTCTCATACCTCTGCCTAGCAGAGTAAATTACAGCCCTAAGTTTACTAATTTTTCTCTACTAGACTGTTGACTCTAGAGGGAAAGAAGTGAGTCTTACTTGTTTCTTGAGCCTCAGTGGCTCTAACCAAAGCCAAAATTGGATGGTTATTTTACTATATCTAAAGTTAAAATCTTATTTTATCTGAATTTTAATATACCTTAATTATCTTTCAACTTTATTTTGAATTTTAAAACTGATCTGTCTTGCTGACAGACACGTTATATAGCTACACTATCAGGAGGCTGAAACAAGAGGATCTCTTGAGCCCAAAAATTAGAGACTAGCCAGGCAGCATAGTAAGAACTCTATCTAAAAAGAATGAAAAGGACAGAAACAATAAAGGAAACATGCAAAAAAAATGTCCTAAGACAAAGAGTTGCACTTGGCTGGAAGGAAGGGCATGCACTCAGAACAGTGGGAATAGAAAGTCTATGTTCTGCCTTATAATATCTCAATAAATATTTAAGCATATGATTCTTTTAAAACATCTATAAGGTCTTATTCCATATAAAATACAAAACAGGGGTTGGAGAGATGGCCTAGCAGTTAAGAGTGCCGACTGCTCTTACAGAGGACCCAGGTTCGATCCCCAGCACCCACATGGCGGCTGAGAACCATCTGAAACTCCAATTCCAGGAGAACTCCAGTTCCAGGGGAATCCGAGACCCTCTTCTGACCTCCGCGGCATTGCACGACACAGGTGCACAGACTTGCATGCAGACAGTACATTCATACACATACAGAAATAAATAAAATTAATAAAAAAATTTTTTAAATACAAAACAAACACTGATATCATTCAAGGAAATATACACATCCAACCCAAAGTAGCCTAGTCACTGCTATGCATAGACCTTTGGTGAAAATGATTTGAAGATGTCATTGTTCTGTGTTTGCTGCAGAACATATTTTTCCCACCTGTAGAGAATTTCAAATTACCAATTATTTATTTTTGGGTGCTGGGCCTTGTGTCTAGAGCTTCATGCATGCTAAGTGTATGTTCTACCACTGAGCTATATCCCCAGCCAACACTCTACTCTTAAGATATTCCTTCTCCCTGCCATATTTCAATGTTCTTTTTAAAAGAATATTTATTATTTTTGAGGCCAACTGGGAACAAACCTAACCAAAGATACCAATGATCTCTACAACAAAAATTTTAAACCCCTGAAGAAGGAGATTGAAAATGACATCAAAAGATGGGAAGATCTCCCAGACTCATGGATTGGAAAAATTAATATAGTAAAAATGCCCATTTTACCCAAATCAATATACAGATTTAATGCAATCCCAATCAAAATCCCCATGAACTTCTTCACAGACTTGGGGAAAAAAATCCTTAAATTCATATGGAAAAACAAAAGACCCTGAATAGCTAAAGCAACTCTAAGTGAAAAATGCAGTACAGGGGGGATTGCTCTACCATACTACAAACTATATTACAGCGCCATAGTCATAAAGACAGCCTGGTACTGGCACAAAAACAGACCCATTGACCAGTGGAACAAAATTGAAGATCCAAACTTGAGCTCATATAATTTCAGCCACCTCATATTTGACCAAGGGGCAAAAAAAAAAAAATCTCAATGGGGGAAGAATAGCATCTTCAGCAAATGGTGCTGGCAAAACTGGACCATCATTTGTAGAAGTACAAAATTAAACCCCTACCTCTCACCCTGTACAAAAATCAACTCCAAGTGGATCAAAGATCTCAACATGAAACCCAAAACCCTGAAGGTGATAGAAGAAAAATTTGGTAACAACCTACAAGACATAGGCATAGGAAAAGACTTTCTAAATCAGACAGCAGCTGTGCAGGAAATAAGGTCAATAGCCGACAAACAGGACCTCATCAAACTCAAAAGCTTCTGTACAGTGAAAGAAACAATAAAGGAAGTGAAGAGAAAACCCACAGAGTGGGAGGAAATCTTCACCAGTGATTCATCTCACAGAGCATTAATGTCAAGAATACATAGACTACTCCAAAAAACAGAAGTGCTGGGAGTGGTGGGGCATGCCTTTAATCCTAGCACTTGGGAAGCAGAGGCAGGCAGATCTCTGTGAGTTCAAGGCCAGCCTGGTCTACAGAGTGAGCTCCAGGACAGGCAAAGCTACAGGGAGACCCTGTCTCAAAAAGACAAAAACAAAACAAACAAACAAAGAAGTAAGAAAACAAATGACCTACTCAAAAGATGGAGTAAAGAGCTGAACAGAGACTTCACCAGTGAGGAAGTAAAGATGGCTGAGAAACATCTTAAAAAGTGTTCAACATCATTAATAATTAAGGAAATGCTAAGTAAAACCACTCTCAGATATCATCTCACTCCAATATGAACAAGATCAAGAACACAAAAGACACCAAATGCTGGAGAGGTTGTGGGGAAAGGGGAACAGTCATCCACTGCTGGTGGGAATGTAGACTTGTACAACCATTATGGAAAGCAGTGTGGAGAACCCTTAAAAGACTCAAAATGAGCCTACCACCTGACCCAGCCATACCACTCTTGGGTATATGCCCCAAAGACTCATTCTAACATTCATGTTTATTGCAGCTCTCTTCACAATAGCAAAGAGCTAGAACCAACCCAAATGTCCCTCAACTGAAGAGTAGATGACAAAAATGTGGTACATCTACACAATGGAGTACTACTCAGTGGTAAAGAAAGATGACATCATGAACTTTGCAGGTAAACTGATGGAATTCAAAGCCATTATGCTGAGTGAAGTAACACAGTCCCAGAAAAACAAGAGGTGAATGGTCTCCCTCATTTGTGGATGCTAACACCAAATCCCCAGATGAAAGTCAGGCTGAACAACATTATTGTTATATTTCTGTTTATCTTAAAGCAACTATGTTGTTATAATGTAAATCTCTTAACGGGCTCTAGAATTGATCCACCACTGACTTTCAGACTCTGTAATTACTATATATGAGTGGAAAGTATGTAATCATATTTTAGAATAATATAAAATTAAAGGAGGAAAATGTGAATTCCTAAACATAAAAAAAAAAGACTGAGAGAAAGATGCAGGACAATTATGGCAGAGTGCATGATCTGGGGTGGGGTGGGGGGAAGGGAAAGGGGAATATGTCTAAACTGAAGTGAGAAATGATGTCTGAAATACATAAAATATCAATAAAAGCAAAAAAAGAATATTTTAAACTTATTCTTTCACAGATTTATATATATGTAAAATGAACTTTGGTGCTATCTACTCCCCATTATCTTCTCTAATCCACTTCCTGCCAAACCGCATGTTTCTCTCTCTCTCTCTCTCTCTCTGATTGAATTTAGTTTTGCTGCCATGAACATACCTAGATGGTTATTTACTTGAGCAAGGGCGAAACACCTCCAGCTATCAATCATTAATTGCTTACGTCCTGGGGGGAAGGGTGGAGCCTCATGGATCCCTCTCCCATGCATGATGAAATGTTAATGGGCTCAGTAGGTGATCCATGCAGGCCTTGAGGAGGTAACCATCACTCCTGTGAGTACATGAATTCGATGACCATGCCGGGCTCAGAAGACAGCATTTCAGGCACTCTCTGCCCTTTGGCTCTTACATTCTTCCTGTCCCTTCTTCAGGATGTTCCTTGGGCCTTGGAGGGAGTGATGTAGATATCCCATTTCCAGTAGAGCACTTAATGGTCGCTTATTCTCAGCACTTTTCTCCAGCTGTGAGTCTCTGCAATAAGGGCAGCCCCTCTGTAGGAGAAACTTCTCCCACCAAGCTGAGGGCAGCCCTGAAGCAGGACTGATTTGATTTTTGGCTCTTCTGTAGACTATGCTCCTTCCCTTTCACTGGGAGGTCCTCTGTGGTGGGTAGTCCACTTCTCTCCCTTGAGTTTTCCTTTGGATGCTCTTGAATGGATTATTGATGTGCCATTTGATAACTGTGCTTTTCAGGCAGTCTCAATTCTGCTCAGACCCCTTCAAATTCCTTTGAGGCTCTGGTTGCAAAGGCTGCCCTGGCCCTGCTCAGCTCTTGCCAATGTCCTAGGGGGAGTTGAGAGTCTTGGTCTGCCTACCTGTCAGTAGAAACTCTTAAAAATATTTTTATTGAGTCAAAAATTTCATACAATGTATTTCCATCATATTCAGACCCTCTTTCCCCTCTGTCCCCTATTCTTACTATCCTCCCCAATGCACACTTGTATCCTCTATTATTGCCTCTTGTTTTTGTAAAGGCATTATTTAGTCTAAACTGTGTTTTCCAAGTGCTTCTGGATGTAGGTCTATCTCTTGGAGTCTGGTCAACCTACCAGCCTCACATCTGTAAGGAAAATTAACTCTCCCTTGCTCACCATCTATCAATTGCTAACAGATCCTCAGCTAGGGCTGGAGCTCCCTGCCCACCTCCCCATCCTCAGCTAGGGCTGGGGCTCCCTGCCCTCCTCCCCGATCCAGGCAGGGCCCTGTCTGACTTTGGTTTGCACTGGTCTTGTTCATGCTGTCATAAGTGCTGTGGGTTTTTGAAATGGCATCTTGCTTCTGATCTGTCAGAGCTAAATACCCAAAAATGTGAGGAAAAGGTTCTTCTGGGCTTCTCCTTCTACTGTTGCTTCTGCTCCCCTGCTGCCTTTTTCCCAGCTGTTTTATAGAATCCTTTTATTTTCTTATAGCTATTTTTCAGCTTTCTCCAGATTAATCCCTGGAAACTCTGGCTGACTATGCCCAAGAGTTATACGCTGTCGTTGATTATCTGCAGTGTTCTTATGGGTATCTTTTATGAAAGGAAAGCAGTAGTGGTCATTTCCAGATGCTGTGGTGGTGTTCCACTTCCTCTCCTGACTTACTCTTGAAATTGGAACTTATGAAATTACAGTTAGGTGCAATCCACAACCCATGCCCTGGTCGTGAATTCCCAGAAAGACTGGCAAGGTTGCACTCATAGTAGAAGTTATGTTTTAGTTTCCATGTGTGCCTTCATCTGTGATTTCTAATAATTGATACAGGTACATTTAAAAGCTAGGTCATTGAATGTAAGTACAATTAGCAAACAACTAGTTATTGGCCCTTGGTATGGGCCAGGCACTGTAAGTTGTAAGATAGAGTAGAACACAAACAGGGCTGGCCCTGATATGTTACAAACATGCATTGCACCCTGGTAGTATTCAGTTTAAAGTGGGGCCTGATTTTGCCCCTAATTGCTTACTACATTATTTAGAAATTCTACTGATGTGCCCATGAATATGGCACCTCAAGTTGGGATGAAATGATGTATGCAATATCATCACCTCGATGTCAAAATCTATTTACCAGCACAGGTCCAATAAACAGGCCATTCTGTCATCCAAGGAGGGAGCAGGAAACGAGTTTGGTTTTGTCTCAGCACATTAGAGAATGCCAAACAGTGAAGTTGGAAAACAGAAAGTCATCACTAAGGAAGCAGAAACAAGCCATCCTCAGACTGAGTTGGAACATACATTTTGCAGAGCAAATTTTTTTAGGAATAAAAAAAGATTGATCTTTAAAGTGAAGCTTGAAGAAACAGTCAGCTAAACCCAGAACGTAGAAAATGTAACATAACAAATTATGTTATTTCTTGAATAAATAAATAAGGAGAGAGTTGTGCAAGAATAAGAGAGGGGAGGAGAAGGGAGAGAAGAAGGGAAGTAAGCTGCTATAGATCAGAGCTTCTTAAAAACTTCTCAATTGTTGCCAGGCGTGGTGGCACATGCCTTTAATCCCAGCACTTGGGAGGAAGAGGCAGGCGGATCTCTGTGAGGTCAAGGCCAGCCTGGTCTACAGAGCAAGTTCCAGGCCAGTGGGGCTACAGGGAGACCCTGTCTCAAAAAGACCCCCAAAAAATTCTCAATTGCTACTCCTTTTTGTTCAAGAAATTTTTATGCAATTCCAGGTATGGAAGTATATAAAATATGTGTATAAATACAATATTTAATAAAATAAGTCATAAAATTCTTTTGAATGATCATTGGGTGTTCATATAATTTTTCTAATCTCTTATTAGAGATTAAAACAAATTTGCATACTAATGACATGATATGCTTGTTCATTTTCATATAAAGAATTAATTTGTGGCTGAACATTTGATACTTCAGGATAGAGAGCATCTTCCACATTTTTCAGAGTTGACTGATAATTTGATTTGTACTCATCAGTGCCGAGATCACCATTTTGTATAAATTCATGCAAAATGTCAGAAGCATGTTTAGGGCCATTTCAGAAATCATCAAAAATCCTGGCCTAACACTAAGCCGAAATCCATGGTGTGTGTGTGTGTGTGTGTGTGTGTGTGTGTGTGTAACTGGAAAGACCAAATCCGACAGTGATTTTGAAAATCTAACATTCTATACTTACCTGTCAGGGGAGATACCATGATCACGAAGGTGGTTTTCCCAGGGAGAGGCCCATCCATTGCAGTCCGGATGTGCTGACCCCTGCGATTTCCCCAAATGTGGGAAATTCGACTGCATAATTTGTGGTGGGGGGTACTGCATTCCCACTCTCCCCTTAAAAAAAAATCTAACATTCTAACACAATCCAAAGATTCTAAATTTGATACATGTGGAGATAACAGTAGGAAAATATTGAGCCTTGTTTTTCATTTTTCATAATTAAAGTATTATGTTCCTAAAAGAACAGAAAACTTTGCATGAGCAGTAAAACACTGCAATTCTTTTTTTGGTCTTTTCAAGACAGGGTCTCCCTGTAGCCCCAGCTGTCCTGGAACTCACTCTGTAGCCCAGGCTGGCCTTGAACTCACAAAGATCTGCCTGCCTCTGCCTCCCAAGTGCTAGGATTAAAGGCATCCGCCACCACGCCCGGCGCAATTCTTTATATAGAGCAGCCTCACATCAAGCTGAGGTAGGTGTCTCAGGAATTAGTTGGTGTTGCAGGGAGTGATGACAGGACAGTGGACATGTGGTGTTCAGAAGCAAGGCTGCGGTGAGCTCCCACAATGCAACATGAGCTCTGAACCTCAGATTCATTACGTGCTTAATTTTTGAATTTGGTTTTGGTTGTAGTGTGCTCAGATATTTTGCTGCTGCAAAGTTTTTGTAACATCCATACTCAGCTACATGATGCCCATGAGGTGTTGTGACCCCTAATTTATAAACCTACGGCGATGGCGTCACAAGACTTGTGCAAACCCAAGCAGACAAAAACTCAGCACAGAACTGGGAAAATGGGCAGCAGGCCCCAATCTTAGCCAAAGAACTATTGGCAGCTGCTTACTGCTCGGTGAGGAATAGCCGATCCTCTTAAGGTGAGGGGCCCTTGTATAGGTTAACTAGACCTCAGTGGATGAACTTGCACTGAGGGACATTTGGGGACACTAACTTGATTCCATAGACCTTGACATTAATGACAGCATGTATGAAATTTGGGGGGGGGGCTATGGGCGGGTGCCAATGAGGATGGAGGTATAAAGATGATTGAGGTGGTCTATATGGAACTCACATAAATTCAATAAAAATATTTTTAAAAAGAAACAGAGCTATAGACCAGGAGAATTGTAAGAGACATTTGGTCCCAATACAATGTCCAATCTTTTTACAATACTGATTTTAACACATTGGCTTATAAATGTCTTTTTATAGCCAATCTGATAATTACATATCATTAGGAAATAATTATATCTAGTAATACTATGGTACTATTAATTCTGGAGATGTGATAATGGGTTATAATTATAGTTTTTAAGTTATTATATAATTAAGAGATATATTTATACATGAAGAGATGTTAGACATTTGACCTCAAATACTGTGGACACATGGCTCATTTTCTTCTAATTATAGCATTCCTCACAGTGCTTTGCACTCAATATTTTTGGATATTATGTTTTGATTTTGGTGCCCAGGAGCTAGTTTATTGTCTCCAATCCTACAATATGGCTCTAATCAGATTTAAAACAAAATAAATTATATTTCTCTCTCATCCTGTGTTCTTGTAAAAGTAGTAACTGGAGAAAAGCTTCTTTGAGAGTAATGAGAGTAATTTGTTTACAAGTGTAATTCCTGGACTCAGCATTGAGAGTTAGAAAGAGAAATAGGAAAATGAGAAAGCCAGTAAAAATAGGACAGGTTTTGGCTATCACTGCATGACTGAGAACTCAGTGTGCACGAACATATGAAAGCAATTGTGAAGTGCATCTTAAAACCAATCCACTAGGGAAAGAAAGGGAGAAGCATTTATCAGCCAAGTCCACTGATTCTGGGCTAGGTGACAGGGCACTGACACCTCTGCAAAATCATAAAGGAAGGCAGAGGGGAATCCTGAAGGAGTATAATATAATGACCAGCCATTATGGAAGCCCTTAACAGGTGGTGCCTGGTGCTGCCATAGTGCACCTCAGTGAACGTGGCTGAAGCCTGCTGGTATCCAGTCTCCATTGCCAAGTCCACAATAAAAGCATTTCAAGTAGTTCACAGACTTGCTCTGATAGAGCCTATTATCTCTTTTTGCCTTCCACTAAGTTCAGTCAGTTCTACAACTCCCTTCATGATGCAGCCAGCTAGACTCTCTGCTGACTCCATGCAAGTGAAGGGGATAAGGTGCATCCCAGCCCCATATCTGATTTCAAGTCCATGACCACTACCAGTTTTAGAATTCTCTGTCCTGGATCCTCCTTGACTGGTTGATGCTGTCTGCTCTCTGGGATTACTAGACCTTCTCCAATGGGCACTGTGAGTCCTTGATTTCCCCAAAGTATTTGTTGCTGCAATTCTCCATTCACAATTTACCTTGGATGTGGAAACATCAGGACACAGCCAGTGACCTTGTTACCCTGAGGGTCCCAAACCTATGTCCCTGCCTTCATTGTGTAGCAGAAATCATAGCTCCTCATGGTAAAATAAAATTGATAGCTCTCTCTCATCAGTATAAGATGGTTTTCCTTACCTACTTTTCAATTTTAGGCTAATGATGGGCCAAACACAACAACAGACAAGAAACCAAAAGATATTCAAAATGTACTGCTGAATGTGGCAATCAGAACAGTGCTCAAGGTCATAAATGGTCTAATTAGCAGCAGCAGGTAACATGTTTGTAAACTTGACCGGAAGCTTCCAATCACCTTAAAACACAAACAAAACAAAAACATGTTATATGAACATATTCATATTCCAAGTATAAGACAACAGTAAATGAGGTCTTTTCCTGTAAATAATTTTATTAAATTCCAATAATTTTTTTCTTTTTTCTTTTCTTTTCTTTTGGTCTTTTGAGACAGAGACAAGGTCTCCCTGCATGTAGACCAGGCTGGCCTTGAACTCACAGAGATCCACCCGCCTTTGCCTTCCGAGTGCTGGGACTAAAGCCATATGCCAGCACACCCAGCATACATACTTCTCTTAACACTATCTTGAAGAAGATGGATTGGGAATTTTTTAAATCAAATGTACACAGATGCCAAACAGCTTAGTGAACAAAAGAGTGAATGTCCTCCCTCACCATTTATGCTGAGTCAACATGCCGTTGTTCCAGTTCTAGCACAGGTGCCTCCACACATGTGTGTGACAGGATTTTATATGAAGTGATCTCAACCCTCACAATAATCATGAAAATAGGAAGTAAGGTGGTACAGGAGGTCACTTACCCAGGGCAAATAGAAGACCAGAATTCTCAGTCAGAAGTGTTCCCTGTAGAACTATCATCGGGAATATAAAGGTGCTGTCCAGTTTGTAAATGGAAATACTGTGGGAAGTGGGTTTAGGTCTGGGTTACTCATATTATCATTCTGTGATTCTAAGGTGAGAGCACAGACATAGTTGAAAACACAGAAGTGCCAGGCATGACGGCACACACCCTGGATCCCAGAACTCTAGAGGCAGAGGCAGGTGGATCTCTGTGAATTCAAGGCCAGCCTGGTCTGCAAAGTGAGTTCAGGCCAGCTGGGACTGCAGGGAGACCCTGTCTCAAAAAGACACACACACACACACACACACACACACAAAAGAAGTAATTCACAGATTAACATTTTCAAACATCTAGTTTCTGTTTCTAGTCCAGCATAAAAAAAGCAGAAGAGCATCTCTAATTTAAAGAACCAGGCGCCTTCATTTAACACAGCCCAAGTGTTAATATTTCTCTTACAGCAGCACAGTCACATTTTTTTCTCCTGTGATTTTGACATGTTGGTGAAGTGACATAGAACAGAATACAGATGGAACTTAATTATTCCAGAGGTGCTCTTACAATGCAGCCAAGCCGTTGAGGCAGCGTACTCTTGGAGTGTGATATTTTGTGAGAAGCCTGCTAGTCTTTCTGTAGATTTTGTAAGGATCTCATGATCTTCTTCCTAAACTCCTCTTCCCGCACTTTTACACCAGATAGGCAATGTCTGTTGCTAATATCAAAAGAAGTTTCAAACAATACAAAAACATGTTACAGTGACAGTCTATAATACACATTCATTACTGAGGGGTGGACTTTTGAAGTGTATCAACATGGGTAATGCAGGAAGGGCATAAGGAAGGAGGGGAGTCAAAATGACCCTAGCACCAATGCACAGCAAAGCCCTTTTCTGACATCTTCCTTCAACCACTGAAGACCATGGAAAGTCATTATTCTCCATGAGACACATATTCAGATGGACAAAAAGTACAGGAAAACAATCATAATAGGTCAACTTGTGGGCTCAATGAATGTCAGTGGAATAACTGTGAATGAAGTTTTCACATAAATACAAAAAATATGTAAAGTCGTATTCTTTTACTAGCATTGATTACTAAATATACAAAAAAGCTTGCTAAGAAGAAAATGGTAAGTTTATATCATATGCTGTAAATGTATTTTGAGGGGATTTAATTATAGTATGTTGCTAAACTTTCTTGGCAGGAAAGGGAATATAAACAACATGCCCCAATACAAACAGAGGTTCGAGTCCACCAAAATGCACTCTGGGAAACCAATGAGTTTATTGGGTTTACTTATAGAGCAATGGGTAAGGGGTTTCTCACAGGACTGTGGGTGCTCCTGGACCCGCAGCAAGGATGATGGCTTCCCCAGAGCTGTGTAAAATGGTGAGACCCTTCCTTAGTCTTGCTCAGCCTATCACTCTGGCTCTTCCCAGGCCATGTGCAATTAGGGCTGAATTGCTCACCACAGGTTGATACTCAGGTGAGTCTCCTGTACTCTTCCTTCCCTTCCTATGTGGGGTGTTAACAGTCAACCCGCCCAGCTGTGATGAACGTAGGCAAGCAGGGGCAGCTGAGCTCAGGATGATGGTGCCTGTTGGAGGTCATTCCTACACAACATACTGTGACTGGCTGTTTTCTTCATCTTGCAGAATTCAAGTTATTTGACAAACAGTAAAAAGGGATGATTACTTTTGCTATGCTGCACTGTCGAAGACGTACTTGTACTGCTGCTGAAGGTGTTCTGAAATGTGAGCTGAGAACACTGGCTTACTATTTGCAATGCTGGCCTCTTCTCAATGTGAATCCTGAGAAAAAGAATAACTCCTTAGGAAAATGTTCAGAACCATAGAAAACTAACTAGGCAGTGAGTGGTGAAATTCCTACTGCCCTCTCTGCTTCGATGCCCATCAATCAATATGTGTCTTTTGCTTAACATAAAGCCTGGCTGCCCCTTGCACTGCCATACTGCCTTTTCCCTTATCTTCTTGGAAACTTTTACGGAGACCTGTTATTACTGTAAGTTCACAAAGGATAACTAAGTTAAGCCTAACCTGACCTTTTCGAATAAAGAACATTTTGAAACCAGTTATTTGCCTTGAAGTGATTCCATCTGAAAGACATTTATAAACAGGCTCCCGCCCAAACAAAACCACATTAAAAGGCTGCCCAGGTAGAATACACCTACAAGTCCAGCTCCTAGGGAGGCTCAAGCAGGAAGATTGCAGCCAAGTCTGAGACCAGAGAGGCAATTTAGCCAGACTCTGTCTCATTAAAAAAAAAAAAAAAAAAAAAAAAACCTAGCACATGTGAAGCCTTGATTTCAGCCCCTGGTACCACAATATCAAAGCACTCAAACTATATTAAAATAGTTTGAGGAATTGATCTATGAAATATACAGTGAACACCTACAAGGAAAACAATGGATAAAAGAAAAGAGGCCAGCTATGTCTTACCCAGAAGTGAGAAAAGAACTTTGAAGAATGCAGACTATCATAAACTCAAGATGCCTGGGTGGCTTGCTATACTGTAGCAAAATTTTATGACATGACACACAATTTACTGCTTTCTATATGAAGCCATATGACATGCTTCAAATGAAAATATTGTATATCTATGTGCTTATATATGAGTAATATCATATATCCCACTTATTAGATTTTGAAATGAATTTATAAAGTATAAAAGTGTAATTTGAGAGAATGAAAACCTTAATTCTACATATAACACAACTAAGAAAAACTCCTGGGAAAGGGAGAACTGATAGGTATGTGAGCCTGTTAAATGTCTCTTGTTTCTAATTGGCACACAACAGATACTATCCAGTGCTGAGATGAACCTAGAAACTTCAAAACATCTCATGCTGACTGTGAAACACCTGGGACAGCAAGGTCTCCACTCGCACTGGACCCTTCCAGGCCCTGGGAAGAGCTGCAGTGGTTTTGTATTGGCAATTTTGTGTTCTTTTTCTTAAATGTTGATAATCTGGATCCACAGAAGCCACTCGTGGGGTTTAAGGAGGGATCTGTATACCTACAGAGCTAATAACTAGAGTTCCTCTAGCTGTAGGATAAACCCAACCTTGACAGTCTCTTCATTAACTAAAACCAGAAATCTCTGCCACTGACTGATTCTGGGGGTGGTCTTGACAGCGGTGGACAGTATGGAGCAGAAAAGCTGTGTTCTTCTTGTTTATAGCCAGATGTCTAGGCATGTTATTGTTTATAAATAGCTTCCATTTGTGTACAATACATGAGTGAACATGTTCATCCTTCTTTCATGCACACAAAACTTGTAGTGAAGACAAAAGACAAGGTTGCAAAGTGCTTATACATATACATATACATATATTTCATAGTTTTAGATAACTGTGAGGATAACTTTTATTTTTTTCTGATACACAAATTTATCCAGAGCTTGGTGATCCCTTGGTGATTGTAAAGAGTCGACACAGCAAATGGCTGACACTGCTTTTGCCATCCTTCAAAGACATGAGACACGGCTTTTCAGCCTTCCAATATGGACTGAAGACTCATGTCTCTCCATGAATCCTCCAGACCTTCAGGACCAGATGGGGACTGCTGAGATATCGAGCTTGTGGACTGAATTACTATTGGGGTTTCAGCCTCTTCAGAGCATAGACTGCCATTATTGGACTACCCAGGCTGCATCATAGAGACCAGTACAGGAGGATCAAGACAGGACACAATGCTTACTGGACCTCATTTGGTGACCATGGGAAGGGAAAACCCCAGTATGGAGCACAAGAGCAGAACTGATGGTGGTTTGGGCTTGCCAAGGAGGAGACTTCAAACATGACATCTTTCAGCCTAATAAAGAAAAAAAATCATAAGCTGAAGATGCTAAAACCTATGACATATGTGGCATGAATATGTGCATATTTTGGAATGACACATACTGAAAGGAATAACAACAACAACAACAACAGAAAGACTGCATCAAAGGACTGACTGAAATGGTGGACTTCTACTCAAAACAGTCAACTTCTGCATCGAGAATTCTGAGAGACACCGAGAAAAAGATGAAAAACATTTTTGGCAGAATGCATGAGCTCTGGTGGGGTGGGGGGACAGAAGGGGGCACCAGTCTAGATTTGATTTGTAATTTTGTATGAAATGTACAGAGCTTCAATAAAAAATTGGCTTAAAAAAAAAAAGAGTCGACACAGGGCTTCAGCAGCTTATAGAAGGACCTGTCATATTCCTTTCCCTAAAAAGAGCAACCACAGAAAATATTAGTCTTTTCTTTCCAAGTACATAAGATGCTTAAAGACACGGAAAAGTATGTTTCTCAATAATTTGGTCTTCAGTGGAGAGTTTCTTCTTTCACAGGATATTTTAAGAAAAAGAAATTCATCCATTTTAATCACAGAATCTTTGCAGCATTATAACAGCAAGGGCTCACTCTTTAAATAGCTAATAATATTGTTTGGTGAAGATATATTTTATGAGGCTGCTGGTGAGTAAGAAAACCACTGACTTATGGAGATATTTCAAAGTCTAATGAATTATCTCACCAGGATAAAGCCTTGCTTTTTCCAGATAATTGACATATTCTTTGCTGTTGAAGAATTGCAGCCAGAGGCAGATATGAACTCCATGGCAACACAGGCATCAGCGTTGACTTTTTCAACACCTGGGAAACGTCACTTCTTTGGACTCTGCACAGGCATTTTCTCTGTTAGTAACAGAATGGATAGCTGGCAGCAAAGGAAATGCTAAAACATGGCTAACGCAGGAAGCAGCCTTGAGTCATCCCAGCATTTACGAAGAAGAGGTCAGCCTTGGCAGATGAAGATGAAGACAGGAAGACTAATGCTTCCTCCCAGCCTTAGGTATGAACAGATTGACAGGAAGCCTGAGCTGGTGACTAGGGATGTCCTGTTAACCCATGAGCAGTTTTGCAAAGGGTGGCAGACAGTAAAAAACAAGTGTCTGATCCAATTAGTGATATAAATTATCTCCTCTGATCTATTCAGCATACTGTGTACTTCCAAGTGACTGCTTAATATCCTCAACATGTTCATTACCTTATGGACTTGGATAAAAATTTGATGTAAAAAGCCTGCAAAGAACAAATGTTTACCTGGGAGTTTGCAATAATTAACACTCTATTTGTGGTTAAATTCTTAATTACATTTTTATTTTCAACTTTTGCTGAGAAAGCCTACTTGGACATTTCTAATACCAACAAACCTCTATAAATTATTATGAAAAGTGGGCTGGAGAGATAGCCCAGCGGATAAGAGTGCCGACTGCTCTTGCAGAGGACCCAGGTTCGATCCCCAGCACCCACATGGCGGCTGAGACCATCTTTGACTCCAGTTTCAGGGGAATCTGACACCCTCTTCTGACCTCCTCGGCATTGCACGACATGGGTGCACAAACCTACATGCAGACAGTACATTCATACACATTAAAAAAAAATAAAAAATAAATAAATAAATAAATAAAGACTATTATGAAAAGTTAGGTCACTCTAAATGGAAACAATATTAAGAAATGGAAGTACCACAAATTAAGTTGTTAAACATTGCATGTTGGATTATAGTTTAAAAGTAACTTTGTAAACCAGTGTAGTGGCTCATGTTCGTAATTCTAGCACTTAAGAGGCTGAAGTAGGAGGGTGGCTGAGTTTGTGCCCAGCCTGGGCTACATAGTGAGTTCAGGACAGCCTGGACTATAGAGTTGTATTGTATTTTAAACAACAATGTGGCAGTTTGAATGAGACTGTTCCCCATAGCTTCCAAGTATTTGGACACTTTGTCCCCAGTTGTTAGCACTATTTTGGGAGGTCTTAGAAGGTGTGGCCATGCTGGAGGGAGCTCATCACTGGGCATGGCTTTGCCAGTTCTTAAGCCTTGCCAGATGTCCAGCTGCACTCTGCTCCTTGTTCCTGCTTGAAAACGTGGGCATTAAGCTTCTGCTTCTGCTCTGGTACCTCCTGACAGGATGTGTCCTCGCGGTGATGGACTCTAATCTCTCTGAAACCTGGAACCTCTCAAATAAACTTTTCCTTTTATAAATTCCTTGTTCATGCTGCTTTGTTACAGCAGCAGAAAAGTAACGAGTACAGAAGTCGGCGCCAGGATTGTAGGGTGTTGGCTGTGAAGAGCCTGACCATCTGCATGTTTTAAGGACTATGGAAGACTTTGAAAATTTGGACTAGAAAAGTGGTTGCATGCCATAAACAAAGCTTAACAGACCATTCTAGTAGGGACCTGGAAGAAAATAGTACTGAGAACAATGTAGTTCCAGAGGGAAATGAGGACTTAAGCAACAATATTTTAGCACAGACCTTTCCAGCTCGCCTAAGACTAAGTTGAAAATTGATGCACTAACTTCTTTGTCAGAGAAAATTTTAAGACACCCTAATGGTCAAATGGGCTAGGCATGGTGTCGCATGCCTTTAATCACAGCACTTGGGAGGCAAAGACAGGCAGATCTCTGTGAGTTCAAGACCAGCCTGGTCTATAGAGCCAGCTCCAGGCCAGCTGGGACTAAAGGGAGACCCTGTCTCTAAAAAAAAAAAAAAAAAAGAAATGGTCAAATGGCTATTGATGATGAATATTATGCAGATCTAGTGAAATAGAGCAAATGGGGCAGAAAGAAATGCAGAATATACAGTTTACATTAAAAAGAGAACTAGGAAGATTAATGCAGGAGCCAGGTCATATTCTGAAGGAGAGGATCTCTTTGATGAGGAGATTAAAGTATTTAAGAGGAGGCCTAGAGATTTGCATTTAAACAATGGAAAGAGTACTGTTAGGACAGGAACACACCCAGATAAGCCTCCAATTTGTGAAAAGAAACAGCCTCAGATATTAGATGCTACTGTGGATGAACAGGCCCTGGGTCCATCTCCGGCTGGTAGCCAAACTTGGCAGTGTCATTCATCTGTGCCGGCTTTGGATACATGAAAGATACAAGACTGTAAGGGTCATTCATTCTTCTTCCTTCTTCCAAGGTTTCAGAGGGCTGCCAAGGCCAGGCAATGAGCAATAGGGGTGTCCCTGCATAGAGAAGCCCTCACCAACCAAAAAGCCCTGACAGGCCTTTGTGTGAAGCTGTGATGGTAAAGCCCGGTTGGCAATGGAGAACCCAAGGAGACATTTCAGATACCAAGAGCCATTTGCCAAGGAGACATTTGCCAAGTAGAGTTGCATCCAGGGAGTGGTACCAACCCAAGAGAGAGATGTATGCTGTTCACAGCAAAGCTGGACGGGCTGAGCCATCTAAGCCCTTTGGACATAAAGTCCCAGAAGTCAGACATGGAGCTACTGGTAATTGAGTGTTCTTTTTTTTTATTTATTTATTTTATTTTTTTATTTATTTTTAACAAATCTAGACCCGTGTTCCCGCCCATTCCCCCACCCCGCCAGAGCTCATGCATTCTGCCAAACATGCTTTTCATCTCTTAGTCTTTCTCAATATTGTCCATGGGGAAGTTGACTGTTTTGAGCAGAAGTTCACTGTTTCAGTCAGTTCTTTGATGCAGT